>JAKSZP010008266.1:0-88710 GCA_022478985.1 Massospora cicadina
CCCCCCCCCCCCCCCCCCCCCCCCCCCCCCCCCCCCCCCCCCCCCCCCCCCCCCCCCCCCCCCCCCCCATGCGTGCGTGGGCGTACAAAGACTGGATGGCCTTGTCAAATTCTGAGCTTCTGTCCATGTGTGGTTTCCTTATTTTTCCTTAACAAACTGATTTGCAAATTCAAAAATTTATTTGCAAATATATTAAGTTTTTGTTTATTTTATAGAAGACAAAACTGTGTAAAGCAGTTTCTGCCTGCTCAGATTTATACTGAGCTTAGTGGGGAAGAGCGGGTCCTGTTCCCCATGGAGTCCACAGGTGTCTTCCTGATGGCGGGCAATATTCAAGAATCTAGACCCTCAATTCTGGTGTCAAACCTTGTTCTCAAACTTGGGCTGGGTACTCTCGGGGTTGTGGAAACTTTTCTGCATTTATTTTTTGGCTTTAATTTATTATTGAAGCCTGGGCCATTCTCTTCACCCGTATTCCTCAATATTAACTTGTTGCCTCTTTTTGTAGTATTTTGTTTGGTGACATCTGGTTGGCCAGAGCACTGTTTGCAAGGATTTTCATCCTTGCCAATACTCTCACGGACATCAAGTTTGGCCTCTCCTAATTGGCCAGAAATTCAAGTCCAGTCCACTTCTTCATCACCGCATTTAGTAATATTTGGTTTATGGCATCTGGTTGGCCAGAGCGCCATTTACAAGGATTTTCTTCATTGTTGATATACTTTGGGACGTCAAAATAAGCTGTAACTTGTTGACCAGAAAATTTGCATCTACAGGTCTGATCCCTCATCACCTCATTTGGAAATATTCAATTTGGCGGCATCTAGTTGGCCAGAGCGCCATTTCCAAGGCTTCCCTTCCCCGTCAGCCTTTTGATTTTATTTAGCTCTAATTTTGAGGCATCTGATTCATCATATTGCCATATATGAAAATTGGAGCTGTTGAGCTCCTCTCCCTTGGCCTCGACTATCGCCCTAGGGAAGACTAGGGCAATGTGATGGCCAGGAAACGCCTTGACCGTTACAATGACCAAAAATGAATAAGACCCTATACCAAGGAATATAGGGAATGCTTTTGAGCTGGGAGGGACATTTATTCCAAAAGCTCCTCACTTCAGGACAGATCATTTGGGCTGCTAAAACCTGTGAAATAAGAGGTGCATTGGGAGCCAAGTCCACTGATGATACCATGGGAGAGATGATAGATAAGTTTTGGGTGGGAGAGATAATGGTAAATAGATTCACCTCCTCTGAATCTACAGGGTAATGTTTGAGGTTATGACTTAAGAAGTTTGGAATAACATTCAATGCTCCTTTCACAAACTTATATTTGAAGTTAAAGCTACACAAATCCCAATAGGTTTAAACTTGCCTGTGTGCCACTTCTGTGGTTTGCAGAAGTAGAGAAGGTCTTGATCCATTTGAACCATAAACTATGTTGAGCGCCCTGCAAAAATATCGCCAGTGGGTCAGGGCCCATGCCACTGCTGCCAGCTTCTTATCATAAATAGCCCAAGACTGCTCCATAGGAGAGAACTTGCAGAAAAAATAGGTGATGGGATTCTCTAACCCCTCATGCTCCTGAAGCAATACAGCCCCTACTGCAACAGATGACGCATCGCAGGCTATGACATAGGGTTTGGAGGGGTCTTCATGTTTAGGATAGGGGGAGACAAAAACACCTTCTTAATTGACTCAAATGCCTGCTGGCACTCAGGCGTCCAATAGAAGGGAACATCCTTACCTGTAAGTGGATGAAGTGGGGCATCTAACTGTGATAAAGCAGGGGGGATTTTTAAGAAAATTATAGTGCCCAAGAAGCTTCTTAATTGCTTTTGGGTCGTTGGAGTGGGCCACCCGCAGATGGCATCCAACTTGTTAGGGAGAATGGCGCACCCATCATCTAAGATGAGATTGCCTAAAAATGTGACTTCATTTCATAAAACTTGCATTTTGGAGGCTTAACAAACAGGCCCGCCTTATTTAAGGCCGCCACAACTGCTTCCAATCTTTTTCATGTTGTTTGGGATTCAGGGAATGTACCAAGATATTGTCAATATAAGATACAGCGTAGGTGAACTGAATGTCACTCAACACACTATCAATCATTCTTTGAAATGTGGCAGTGCAATCTTTAATCCAAAGTGCATTACTTGAAATTGGACATAACTCTATTTGTTCAGATAGTGGTAAGCCTTTCCTGACCTTCCATCACCAAAATTTGTTTAAAGGCATTGACAAGGTCAAATTTTGAAAACACATGACTTAACAATTGCTTGACTTATAGTTTGCTCTAGTGGAAAAGGATAGGGATCATGAAACTGTGATTTTATTTAGGTGGCCATAATCCACGCAGGGACAAAGGGAACCATCGGCCTTCTTTGCAAAAACGATGGTAGAAGTAACTGAGATGTCTCTTTAAAAACTCCCTTTCTTAAGCATGCCATCCAACTATACATGAATAGCAGTCTCCTCCTCCACTGTGTGCAGGCTTAAAGGACAGTTAATAATTACCACCTTCACTGTTACTCTGAACACTAGATCGAATTTAGTATGGGGGAAGATGGTCTGCCTTCTTAGAATCAAAGATACTTTATATCCCATTAATGCCTCAGGAAAATCTGATGGAAGTCCCGCAGGGGAAACAAGGGAAGTGATGGAACTGTGACCTTGAGTTTTTGTAAGTGTATCCACTATGGGAACCTCACCTTCTGTCAGGTCATTAGCAAAGGGTAACATATTGGACTCCAGGTGAATTCTAACATGCTGTTGACGCCATCAACCTACTCCTAAGATTACCAGAAACACCAAGTTCAGCATTGCGGAGAACTGATCGCAAAAGCTGAACTGATGAACAGAGAAAGGTACTGGGCGTTGAAATAGACATGATGGCTGGGAGGCCAATGAAGCGAATATCACTGTAGGACCCTAAGTCCAGGTCTAGTTCCAACTGGTGATCTAAATCTACACTCATAAAATTCCTCACTGCCTCAGTGTCCACTAAGGCCTCAAAGGACACGTGATGAGCTCTGATACTTATTTTCATGGGCAATAAAAAGCAGGTAAAATTCCCTTTATTGGCAGCTATAGTTGAGTCTGTGGATAAGGAAGAGAGGGTACTAGGATTGGGGGAAACCACTAAGTTTGTAACAGGATTATCTACTTCATAAGTCAGAAGGCCAGAATATACTGATATGGGCACATGATCCATGGTTACTATTGAGATTGAACTGTACAATGATTAAGAACAAGAATTTGACACCAAGGCTACCTCGGCAGCTCCTAGCATAAAGATCCCATTTTGGAAGGTGGGCTTAGACAATTTGAGAGGGTCTAGACTATTGTGGCCATAGTAAAAATACTTAACAATTTTATTCAGCTGAAAGAAAAGGACCACTGATAACTCATCTCAATGAGAAAGGCAGAAATGTTTAAGAATAATGGTTGACCAATCATTTCAGGAAGATAGCAAGTTGATTTTAGACCGACCTACCAATTGAAGTGCCAAAGCACCCAAATGACAAGTCTGAATGCCAGTGGCACTGCTACTTGCGTGACTATTATGAAACCAGGAAGGAATTTCGTCACTGAGCACCCATGAGCCATAGTTGTGTATAGGAACCTAGCAAAAAACCAGGTGAACACAGCCATGGGCCTCATCGGTTGTGGAAATATAGGCAGGAAGGAGGTTTAGATTTGAACATAATAAAAAAGTGGAACTGTGTATAGGGATTTTTATTATAAGTCAAATAAAGAAAATCAACCAAAAATTTGCTCAGTGTAAAGTAACTGATTAAATAGTGTTTGATTTGGTAGTTTTGTCAAAGCAGGGATCTGGGCCCTCAAATTTTGACCTAACCCAGCAAATTTTTGAGGGGGAAAATATCAACTTCAATCTGAACTGACATTAAAAGAATTGGTAGTGGGCCAGGTTGCTTTCAGTTTGCATGAAAACACCTGGACCAAGGCTTTACTGCATTTACAGCAGTTAGCACAACAGCATTTGGCCCAACAGACATCAGGGATCCCCCAGGGTCAGCCAACATAGGGATGGTCCCAATGGGTCAGAAACAGGTTCAGGATAACCAACCCACCTGTGCCCAGTCACTGGGGCATTTGTTCAGCCAAGCGGGATTCCTTGAGTGATGAACCTGATTTTTGTGATGAGTGTTTCAAATTATTGGCAACAATCCCTGATGGTGATATATGCCCATCAAGGACAAGGCCCGACATTTTTAAGAGGAATTTAGGGTCAGCTATTGTACTGCTCAATGGCTTGATGACATTGGTGATTTTGATTGAGCTTTCATTATTTGCTCCCTTCCAGCTATGAGTTGCGCATCTGTCTGGATTTAATCCCATATGTTTTGAACATTTTGGCTCCAATTTTAAGGATTCAGCGCCATCAGCTTTATAGAGTCCATCCAACTCATGGTGATGATGGTTTCCGATGATTTTGGCGCATATTTCCTCTATTTGTTGAACTAACTCTTCAGAGGTAAGCTTGAGGACAGGAGAGGAATCTTCAGATGGAGCGCTGTTACCCAACGCTTGTATACCACATGGGCAATGTTTCCCTGTGTGATGAGGGGTAAAGATGCCCTTTTTGGGCCCTTTTTGTTAGGAAATGGGAAGATTGCCTGATTAATGCAGAGGGGACGTTCCCCTAAACTTACAAGCAGAAACCAAAAAATGCAAAAAATGTGTCTTTGTTTTTCCCTCAAACCAAAATATAAAGGAAATCTAGTAGAAGCTTCAAAAATAAATTCTTCAAACACTTCTGAGCCAAGATCTATATTTATATGCTACATAGGGATTATGTGGCATTTGGTTCCATTACTCAAAGTAACTGTCTTCAATTGCTTAATTTAGTTTAAACCCTACATCAGGAGATTTCAATCCTTTTGATTAAGGATCATCACCAACAGTATTATTGTCTTTTTTAGCATTAGTGTTGACTAACAGTACAATTGACAAACGTTTAGATCAATCTAAATCCGCATCAGATTTTCAAAACTTCAGTTATAGTTGGAATCCTGACATGAGTAATGATGAAAAAGCCGCCCTCAGTCTTTAAAAGAAACCCAAAATGTCGAAAAAAGGTTAAGTGTAGGAACTTATTTGATCCAAGCACCTATGATGGGCCTGAAACAAACCTAAAAACTAAATGTATAAGTAATTGATTTATATAATATTTCCCTGTATGGGAATTGGATAGCAACCATTGCTTTTACAAAATTCCCTTATGTCCCATCATTAGGATAATAAACTTTTCATGAAAACTAATTTGTTACAGTAATCTTGGTGAATTAAGATACCATCCCAATCAAGTTAAAACTTATAATCTATAAATTATCTCTTGATTCTTTAACATAATTTTATAGATACTGGCAGTACTTATCCAATTTTTAGATTTTAAAACTTTCACTACACACTTTTACAAGCATTTTTTGATTGTTGTTATTAGCATAGTGCAGAGTATAATTGATATCATAATCTATCCCCTGTCTACTAATATTAAAAAGAACTATTAGCTTTAAAAAAGCATGCTTAAATTGTATATTGTAGACACGTTTGTCAAACCCAATCTAGTAATTATTACTTATGAAAACCAGATCAATTCAGGAAGTTAGTTGTTTTATTGCATCAAATCCTTACTTGAGGTGGTTATCAGAGTTTTTATTGCGCTGAAGGTAAAATCCAATTCTTGCCAATGCACAAACCTTAGGAGACCAGAATTTGGACTCCTAATAGCCAGAGAGTAAGTAAGAGAGAAGGTAAAATATTGTTAGGTCATAATATATTATGTTTCTAATGTAGCTATAACATCAAAATATTCTTATCAATTCTTCCATCCTTAAAAGCTTAAGTCATTATTATATTATATCTTTTTAAAAGTTCCACACATATATCTTCTTTAAGAAATTGATATTAAAAAAGATAGTAGAAAAGGCTAATCCAAAACAATGACTCAAACAGGTTAGTATTCTATGTGATAATTTAAAAAGAAAGTGACTGTCATGACAAAAAAAGTAAGAATGTCCTGTCTCATTTAAGACATATTCTGGCGCTTCAAAAATACAGATTATAATAAAATAAGCTCCAATCAGGTGACATCGATGAATCCCCCCTTGGGTTGGGACCATCTAGTACTAAAAAAAAGCTCCAATCAGGTGGCATAAATATAGCTTTTAGTTACAGGTCAATAGAGGCTAAAGGTCTGCACAATCGGCTTCAGCAATACTGATTATGGTGAGGTATGATATCCTTATCTTGGTACTATCAAATTAGGGGCGCTTTAGGTAAGTTTTATGGTGCAGATAACAATTATGCCACTAAAAGCAGCAAAGTGTGAGCTTACCAACTCTTAGTTTAAGAATAAACCATATTAAAATATAATGTATGTCTATGCGTTTGTATTATGGTAGATCAAATTATAAGATTAAGGAAACAAGAGCCTAGATAGATATAGATGATGGATTAAAATGATGATTAATTAAACTGTAGGGGAGCAAGAAGAAAGAGGATGTTCTATACAATGTGCTTAACTGATGATTATAGGCAGCTTATTTATTGTGGGGAAGGCTGACCATGGGACGGACACTTCCAAATATGACTCAGAAGAGACAAAACTTAGTACCAGGGAAGGCACCCCAGAGAAGCGATGCTATCTCTTGTTGCCAGCGGGAACGCCACTTATGGGGAGGGGGAGGGAACGCGTGAAGGGGCCATAGCCACAATTGAACACGTGTGGAGGAAGGGGTCTGATTTGATGAACCAAACTGGGAACCATGAGGATACCAGCTGTTGACAGCGCGGTGGGAGGTATCCAAACATCCACGCTTGAAAGTGGTCCACCAGATGAGACCAGAATCTGTGGACAGCTTCTGGGAGGGTGGGGGTGGAGCCTGCGATGGCATCTAAGACAATCGTGTGGATGGTCCACATGGCGATTGCAACCACCAAAGCACGGAGGGAGGGTGGAAGGGAGGAGGCCATTGATAGAGCAAACATATCTCTTGACAGACTGAAGGGATGCGTTTGATCCTGGTCCAGCAGACGTTGAACTTCGCGCCATATCACTTTAGAGGTAGGGCACTTCTCCAGGCGGTGGAACAGCGTTCCATACTGGCCACACATGACACAGGATGAGTGTAAAGCGTTAGAGCGCTCAGCTGTATGATACACCCACCTCAGGCAGCGCCACACATGGGAGCGGATTTGAGGCTGCAACAGGGGGTGGTGAGCGTATTTCCAGATAGTTTTTTGGGTCTCAATGGAGTAAGGGATGTCCATCATGTCCAGGTAGTCCACTCTGGATAGGACATGGGGCTGAATGGGGATCACGCCATCATGGATGGGTAGCCTCTGTACCTCTTGTGTGAACTGAGGAGAGGGGCGGCCTCTTTGGGTTGTATGTCCGCTAATACAAATTCTCCACTCAGCGCTCAGCATGGAGAGTAGGATTCGTTTGTAGTGGGTTTTAGTCCCGTGAGGACCTGTGGCCGATGCGTGTGATGCGAGGTATTTCATCAGGGAGTGGGGGTTTGATGGATTGTTGAGGCCTAAGGCGCGGTAGGAGTTGGAGCGGGCTGCGTGGGACCAGTGTTGGGAGGGGAGTGTAGGGGTGGTGACGGCCGCAATCCAGGTGCCCAGGATCTTGGCAGCATGGGCTTTGAAGTCAAGCAGGCCCATGCCACCATGATGATGAGGGCTAAACATGACCTCTAGCCGTACTGGTGGAGGGCGGCCTGACCAAAGCCATCCTTGCAGCAAGGCATACAAGGATTTGAAGAAGCTTGGGGAGAAGGGGATGGCGTGGGCTCTGAACCAGACTTTGGACAGGAGCATAGAGTTGGCTAAAACAACCCTGCCAGTAAGGGAAGTAGGGTGGGCTCTGAGAGAGGCGATTCACTTTGTCACGTTGTCCAGAATACGGCACTCCATTACTGCTGATGCATATCCTCCTGCCTCCATCCACATGGCCAGATGGCGTACCGGTCCTATGGTAGGGCGTGGCACGAAGAGGAGCATCATTGGGGCGGTGTGTGTTGAGCTGGTAGGGCAAGGATGTGGGCGAGCAGATGGGCCGGGTTGGGAACTAATTGCTGGGGCCCAGCAGTTCTGAAACTGACCAAGGAGGATGATTTCAGTTTTGGAAGCGTTCAGTGCCGCATTACTTACCCGGGAATACTCCTGGATGAGAGCTTCAAGCGCGCGTGTATCTTTATTATTAGACACCCCAACCACACAATCATCTGCGAATGCCATTATCTTGACTGGGGCTTGGCCTGGCACATGGACCCCATTGAGTTGGGCATTCACATTTCGCAGTAGTGGGTCAAGGCTGAAGTTGTATAAGAGTGGGCTGAGGGGGTCCCCTTGTTGCAAGCCCCTTTGAGGGTGGACTACTTCTGTTAGGAAGCCAGGGCCACGTACTGCCATTGTTGCAGATTCCATGAGCAGCATCACTCAGTTGATGAAGTGAGGGGGTAAGCGGAATTGTTGGAGGCAGGCCCTGAGGTATTCCCAGTTTACTCTATCATAGGCCTTCTGTTGGTCCAAGAATACAAGTGCCCCAGAGGCTGTGGACTGACATGCATTAGCCATAGAGTGCACGTTATCCCAAATTGACCTTCTGGGTATGAAACCGAATTGTTCTGGGGAGATGGTGGCAGATGCTACAGTCCCTAAATGGTGAGCCATGATTTTTGTTAAAATTTTAGTGTCTGTGTTTATTAAAGAAATGGGGCGCCAGTTGGCTAAGTCTAGCTTATCCCCTTTCTTGAAGAGTGTGACGGTAAAGGCCTCATGTCCTCCTGGTAGGAGGCACGTTTCCAACAGGCTTTGGTTAAGTGAGGCGAGCAGCAATGGGGATATATATTTGAAATACTTTTTGTAGAATTCATATGGAATGCCATCTGTGCCTGGCCATTTTCAGTTTGGTGCACCACGAATGGCTGTCCATAATTCATTTGGAGTAATCAAATTTATTATTTTTGGGTATCAGAAAATGGTGTGGATGTGGGCTCAGTCAAGAAATTCTGCCACTTCGGCTGGCTGAATTGGATTAGATCAGTACAACTCAGAGTAATACTTTTGTGTTTTGATTGCCACTTCAGCTGGCATATCCACAATGGAATCATCCAATCTTCGCACCTGTGTGCAGGCCACACTCTGGCTTGGTGCGAAAATTTTTTTAAAGAAATGTGCGGTGCACTTGTCACCTTTTGTGATGTGTTTTGCCCTGTACTGAACACAAACCCAATGTTTGTGTTGCCTTTTGAGTGCGTTGAGGTGGGCAGCTGCCTTCGCCCACTTCCGGCCCCATGCAGAGCTGTATCCTGTAGCTGGAATATTGGACTCCAGTGTGCCAACTCTGCCAGCATGCGTAAAATGACTGCCAATGTGGCTTGTGAGCATCTGGAGGAGAGATGGTGAGAGTGGCGGATGGTGTCATCTTTGAAAGTTGCCCATGTGGAGATGGGGTCCACACAAAATGGTGCAACAAACTCTTTTGCCAAAGTTGCTGCTTCCACCCACATGGAAAATCCTGGTGACGCAAGCTCAGAGGGGTGGATTTTGCACCAATGTGGGGCCTTAGCAGCTGTGACAGGTAGGTGGTAGGTTAATGAGACCAGTCAATGGTTGGAGAATTCCATTTTTGTTGTTTTGAAGTGGGAGATGCGGGGTTGGAATTTTGCCGGTGTTAGGATAGGGTCAATGCGGGTCATGGACCTTAATTGACCGTTGTGGATGTGGGGATGCATCATGTTTTCAAGCAGCAGGGCATGTCGCGGCAGTGCATCCATTAACCTGAGGGTGGCCTTTAGAATGTGAAGTTCTACGTAACCCTGGGGGACGTGGGGTGAGGAAGGCCACTGGTCCGTTGGTGTGTTTAGCCAACAGTTCATGTCACTGACTATGAAAGGGTCTGGGGGTAGCGGGAGGGATTTGACTGACAAGAAAAATTCCCAATGCTCGCGTGCACTGTTTGGGGCATAGATGTTGACAATTGCGTGTGCTACATCAGCCCATGAGAAAGTGACAACGAGAACTCGGCCATTTAGGAATGTTTCTGATGATAAAAATTTGAAAAAATTATTTTTCTGAATTAGCACCCCGCAGTGCTTTGACCAAAAGGATAGGGATGGGAGGAGCATTGTTTTCCAAGCTTCCTCAGAACCTTGTGGACAGTGGGACTCCTGTATGGTCAGGATATCCATAGGTAAATTGTGTTGTAAAAAACTCAGTTTCCTAGCCCGGGATGGGGAGGCCTTGAGTCTGGCAATATTCAATGTCCCTAAAGTGAAGGTTTCCCCCATCACACCTTAGGTGTGAGGGGTAGGCACCTGGGCCCACCAGCCTCCTCTAGATCCCCATGGGCCTTCACAGCATCGTGGGTGTTAGCAGCAACGCTATCAGGGTTTTTGTTGATTTTTGCAGAAAGAGTTGCATTGGCTTTAGCCTTCACTTTTTGTTTTCCCAATGTTGGAAGAATTTTTTGGTGTGCGGATGAGTTTGGTGCACCGTTGAGTGGGTCAAAAAAAATTTCAGTTGGGATGGGTCCCAAGTTGGTTTCAACTGGAGCTTGGGTGCAATGATTGGGTGAGATTGAATCCCCCATTGGATCCTCGAATTGAGTGGCCCACTCAGCATGGGCTTCCCAATCTGATTGGTTGATGGATTCCCGAGTTGCTTCTGCTGCAAAGGTTTCAATGTCCTCCTGGCGTTGTGAGTGTGAGATAGCGGTGGTGGCTTTGGCCACTTCCTTGGCCGCAGCCCTGCAGGCCTGCTTGGCCTTCTTCCGCTCTTGCAGGGAGATATTCTTTACCAGTAGGTAGCAGCCTTGTGCTCCCCAAGGGAAAGCCTCTTTGGTGCTTGCAGTTGGTTCATAGTGCGCCTCTCCGCTGGCCATGGCCGCCGAGGGGTGCTCTTGGAATGTGACACCCTCCTTGGTGGGGCATGCATGTGCCTTATGGCTGAACGTGTCACAGTGGGTGCAAATGGGGGGCGCGCTGTCCATGGTCACCTGGAATGAGTGGGTGGTATGCCCTGTGATATCAATAAAAGTGGAGTGCGGGATCTGGGTTAGGTCCTTCATGATCTCAGTTGGGGTCAGGACTGCGATGGCTTTGCCAGTGCACAGGTGTGGCATCAGTGTGAAGCATTGCTTTTTGAAAAATTAAATTTTGCCATATACTGTGAGACCATCTTTCAGATGTTATTCTAAAATGTCATGTTTTACTGTAGTAGGCAAAAAGTCAAACGTGAGGAAAATTTGGTTTGATTTTGTCCATCTGGTGCATTTGGTTTTGATGACCCGTTGCCCTTCAGGGAGGTCAACCACTATGCACACCGCAGCAGCCTTGTCTGCTGCCTCTTTGCTTTTGAAACCTAGGTCCAGCCAACTGCGTGACATGGAGTGAGGTGTGACATACACTGCAGTCGGGAAAATTGTGTGCACATCTTCACAAAATTTTCCCATAAGGCCATTTGTTGGATGTCCAGAAACATGCAGACTCCGAATTCCACCAATGAAAGTGGCTGGGAGTGTGGCGTGTTGATGTACTGGTTGCATCATGCTTGCCATGCGAGTATTTCTGGGGAAATAGTGACTGCCAGTTTTTTAAAATTTTTGTCTATTCCACCAGGTTTCTCCGGGGCATTTTTGAACGTTGGAGGCCATGGGCCTTCCACCTGCTCCTCTTACCTTGCTTGCCCAACTGCTCCCTGACATGGGCGCAGACTAATCTCCTCTGTGAGATTATCAAACTAGATTCAGTCTTGGATTGAATAGGTTGCAAAAGTGATTGCAATGAGAAAGAAAAGTTTATTATAGGCAGCTTATTAAATTGTATAAATTCAATATACTTCTCTTTTTTAATCAAATTTTGCAATAAATGTGCTACTATATTGATGTCAGTTTTAATGTGATTAAGTCAAATTTTGATTTTTAATATTTTTGAACATATATAAAAGCTTGGATTTATACATAAATCGAGTTTTTAGTATCAGCTGTTAAGGTCAAAGACTTATTAAAAATCAAATCATAACTTAATGACTAAATTATGATATAATATTAGACTTTTTAGGTTTTTTGAAAGTTAAAGGTCTGAGACATAGACTTGAAGCTCTAATATGTATTTTTATAAAATCTCTGGGAGTTTTAACCATCAGAAAATTAATGGTCATAATCCTTGGAGTTTAATAATATACATTATTAGTGTTAAAAGAATTATATATAAAGGCTACCAAGTCTGTAGTCAATTATAGTTTATTGCTAAGATCATCAGAAGGGGCCAATTCATTGAGATTAAGATATTAAACAGACCATTTAGTACTAAAAAAAGATATTAAACAGACTTAACAGAAGTACTGTTTCATAATTTAAGACATGAGTTATAGCATCATAGTAGGAATCAAGCTTGCATCATAAGTCATACTATGTAATTAGGCTTAATTCATCTACTGCAAACATATTTTTTACTGTTGAAACGTTGATAAAGTTTTTTAAGAAGTCACAGTTGGTATTTAATACCAAAATTTAAAGAAAAAAATTGATGCAAGTTCCATGAGCACATTTTCAAACAACTTTATAATATTGCAATCAAAACTTAATGGCGTTAGTAGATTGATTTTATTAATTTGTAGAAAAAACATCTAGCTGCACTTTCATATAATCTAATTTTTAAGAACTTGTAAAGCAACCAAAATCCTAAGGATAACTAAAGTAAATTTTATTAAAGTCCTTTGACTACAAACTGGATCTAGAAGAACATAAAATCATATTCTGTCACTTTGATAGAGTTTTCTTTCTATTTGATAGCACATTTGAGAGAATTTAAAATTACAGAAGAACCAAACAACTCCAAAAAGCTGACAAACAGCAAAACACCAATGTCCTTGGCCTGACTACCCACTGCTTCAAAATGGGGCAGCGGTGAAACCCCCTAGCATCTTCCACCCATCATTGAAACACTTTTAAACTAGATCAACCAGCCCCCTGATTCCTTGGGTTGATACATTCCCCCCAAAGATCTTGCCCTCCACCTCGCACATTCTCAAATGGTGCCTCATAGCCCCATTGTGCTACCCCAAAGCAAGATGCAATTCAGCCTCCAGGTCAAATATGGCAACTTGTTCCCCTACAATGACAAACAAATAATAGAATTAGACCAGGTGCTTATGCAGCCTGCAGGCTTTATTGACTTCTGCCCCTATAAGGGGTACTTTGACCTCAGCTTCACAATTGAAGCTGATGCTGCAATTGCAGCCAACATTCCCCTGGTGTTCCAGGAAACCCCCATCCCAACCACTCACACCAGTTGCCTGATGACACCACTCTTGTGGTTAAATTTGCAGGACTCCACACCCACATCCCCCTGAAACTTTATACAATGAAATAATAGCTAGGTCATCAGAATATTGCGCTGACCCCTTTTACAATTTGTGGTTACCAACGGAGCCAACTGACTTGCAGGCCCTCACACCTTTGCAACTATATGCCCAATATCAAACAAAATTGCCATTTTGATTTCCCCTTGCACTGTTGTCCCCTCTTCCCCTGACCAACCTTTCTGGACCAGAGTAGATAAAGGGCGCATAATCTTCCCCATTTGTTTTGACCTGGACCACTCAAAGTGGCGCTGCCCCACTATAGCCTGAGATGGAGCCCACACACTCAACTCCCCTATGATGCTCCCATAACTGACATAACTTTTTTGAATGGGGAACAATCCTCCATCTCCCTACACCCAAAATTGTAGATGCAACTGACACGGATTCAACCAATAAGGAACTGACATGCAAAACCACCACTCCTACTCCAACTAATCAAAAGCCAGCATGGACCCCAGTAAACACAAAAAAACCCACCCAGCCACTGAATCCAGACCACCCATATGCTGATCAACCCTTTGTCTTCAACCAAAATCTCTGGAATTATTTGGAGGAAGTTGATTATTTGGGAAATTCCATCCCCAACTTGGTCAAGGCCCCAGGCCTCAAATGTACCTAAATGCAGATTATGCAGCTCAATTCCCAACTCGCCACTATGTTCTATACTCAGATGCTGATGAATTCTGAAGTGACCACCAACTCACCAAAGAGGCTGTTGCCTCCCCTGATTGTCACCCCCTCTGAAAGGCCATATCAAAATCAGTTGCAGTCTTGGCTAAGGGGTACCCATCCCTGTCCTTCTCCCCATCTAACAAAATCATAAAAAAGATCTCCTCTGATTCCAACAAGTTGCCCACAAGGCAGTACAAAAAGTTGCAATGGTCACAAAATTTGGCCCCAAGACCCGCATTACCAGCAACAACATTGCCACCTTTACCACACTACCCAAAGTTCACCTTAAGGCTGACAAAGCCTTATCTGAATATATCACAACCCTCCTCATAGCTAAATTTGAGCTTCCTGAGCCACTTTGCTATCTCAACCCCCATTTTGAGAATGCACCCATGCCCATGTTCTCAGCGCTCTGCCATACACTGTCCAACACAGAGGAGGAAAATGAGCCTCCTGATCCTGACTCACCCTCACCATTGATGCATAGCAGTTTACCGCATCTGACCTGGTTGGTTAATTTTAGTTTTTTTATTTTTTATTTTTTTGATTTGGTTTGTGTGATACACTCATCTCTTTCTGTTTGTTTAAATTCTAGCTTAGTATTATTTTTGCTCCTTGGAGCTCAGTATTGTCCATCCCCTGGTCAGCTTGCCTCAGTTTAATAAAAAATATCTATTTTATCATGTTTAAAAACTCTGATGACACTAGTTTCTATATGTTTAAACCTAAGTTGTGATACATGGTCAGCAAGCTAAGTTGACAGATGTTACTTGAAAACTAAGGTCAGGCTAATATTAGATAGCAAAAGCATGCATCTAACAAAACCATAATGTTTATGCCAATAATTGAACAATTGAACACTTTAGAATAAATTATCTTTCAAAATAATCAACAATTTATAACCTTATTATCTTATATTGCAGGCTCATGAACAGATATCAATTATAGCATAAGCTTATAATGCCATCTTACTAATCTAAAAACCTTATTTTAGTACATTATATACTTTTTTAATCTCAAGATTAATATAGGTACTATAGCTGGTAAGCCAAAAATTCATTGAGCTACAATTTGCTGGGCAATACCTTAACTATTACAAACATATATTAAAGGTATTTGGTATAATTTAGAATAAGGGTTTAGGATAGCTAGAGTGGTTTAGGGCAGTTGATAGTCCGCAGAGTTGCAATAACTTACTTAAATCAAACGAATTTAAGATCATAATGATTCATGAGAGAAAATACACATCAAGGTTCATATTATAATTTATCTAACTATTCAGTGAAGCATCTAGCTAAACTAAACGTATCTGGCTTTTCTGTAGTAGGGAACTAAAGCAAAGTACAATTTGCATAACATATAGCCAATTTACAAAGCCACGAAACTTTGCTTTTGTAAATTTGGTAGAAAAATTTAATCATCTCTATTGATAGAAATTTTAAAATGTCATAGATATACTAGAAGTTTTATATGTTAAATCCTAACTTTAGGACTAGAGTGGCAAATAAAATATAACCCCCAAGTAAGGCATTTTAACTAATAAAGTATGGCATGCTTGGTTTTAGTTAAGCTCCTAATAGCCGTTGCTCCTAAGTAATCAAAGCCAAAAATCAAAGCATCTGTAATATAAAGCTAAAATGATGACAATCTATATGTATAAAAGCAAATGTGTGTCCGTGTGTTTGCATGTGTGTATGTGATGCCCAGCCAAAACTAGAGCATGTAGAGCTCTGAAAATCTGGCTATAGGTGGACGGGAGGGGGTCTGTGTACACCTCGAAGCCAGATTTTTAATTTTTGTAGTAAAATAAAAAGTTTTATATGTAACAAGTGAAAATTTTATATGTTTTTATTGGAAATTGGTATATCATTATGGCCAAAAAGTGTAATATTTGGTTGATTTGATAGTTTAAATGGTTTTGGCAAGCGGTTGGTGATTTTGGGTTGATTGATAAGCTCAATGGTTCTAATATAGCAGTTAGTGATTGATTCGATAGGTTAATTGGTTTTGGTAAGTGGTTTATGGTTTTGGTTGTTTCGATAAGTTTAGTTTTTTATGAATGAGAAGCTGATGGAAATTTGTTGATTTGGTATATTCAATGGTTTTAGTTATAGTAAGTGGTTGGTGGGTTTGGTTTTGATTTTTTTAGTTTTGCAAGGCAGTTGGTGATTGGTTGAATTGATATATTCAATGGTTTTAGCTAAGCGGTTTGGTGGTTTATCAATATGGATTATCTGATAAAGTTTAAATACCATAGCAAAGCACAGGAATCTTGATGTTAGTTTTATATAATCTTATAAAATCTGCCCAATTTGGTTCCCCTAATTGATAAAATACTTTTGGCAAGTTAAGTAGAAGTTAAGGGGAAGATACCCCAGTGGTAGAATAGGGACCTCTACCACTGCCTCCCCGAGTTTGATTATGGTACAGGAACTTTGGGTAGGGGACAATTATGACTGCGTTGGCATTGTGCACCAATGCCCCAAACTGAGATAGCAAATAGCAAAGGCGGTCCATGGAGTTCCTGGCCTATCATATGCTGCACATGGGGGTTTTCTGGATTTTATCCTCCTTTCTGATTCATTCGATTTTCCCCTTAATCGGTGCAGTATCATCCCCAGGTCAGCCCACCTTGAATAAAATTTAAAAGTTAAGTAGAAGTTGATTTAGTAGTTTGGAAGACATGTCATGTACACAATGATTTTAAATATATAGAGAGATGTTTTGGGTAGCAGTTTGGTGTTATTTGATTGACTTGGTAGGTTTATTTTGTTTGGCTGAGTGGTTGATGGCTTTTGGTCAAATCAATAGGACACAGTTTAGTTTTGAGGGGTGAATAGTTATTGGTTAATTTGATAAGTTCAGTTAGTTTTAGTTGAGTGGTTGGTGGTTTTGGCTGCTTTGATTGAGCAATTAGAATTGCCCAAATAGGAATTGCTCAACTATATATAAAATCTAAATTAATAAATTTGAATCGCCTGAAATTCTAGACACCGTAGCAAAGCATGGGTAACACCGCTAGTGTTAAATAAAGTTGTAGCTTGAATGGCACTAGCTTTCTCATTAAATAAAGATTGACCTTACTTAATCTATAGACAATGATAGATACTGAACTAGAGGGGTATATACTATTCTCGCTGTGAGATGTAATTTTTGAAAGTGCTTTGGTAGGTTCTTTAGTAGAATAAATTCTCCAGATTATATATATACTATTCTCATTTTACAGAGTTTTGTGCACCGGGTGGTAGTAATAAGAAAGGGTTAGCTGCTATCTCACAGCAATCATAAACTGGTGGTAAATTTAATATACACAAACGTGAAAGGTTTTCTTATTGGCTTCATTTGAAAAGTGTTTGAAAGTCATTGTAAGCTAATTGTTAATTTTTGGTAACAAGCAACACAGCTGGCCAAACTATCACTGATTCTTAAATAATGCTAGGTGGTAAGCTTCCAAGTTATGGCTTCAGATTTAGCAGTAGTTGCACGGATGCAAAGATAAGCTTAGATACAAAAATTTCAAGCTGCTGGATCACTAGAATTAGGCCTTTATCCATGTCATTAAACTGCACACATCTCCCATGACTGCAACCGCTGTGTTTAACAGGTACACAGCTCCTTAAAACTTGGTTGATCTATATAGGATTTCACAAATTTTCCGTTTTTTACAAAATAATTTCCATTCTTATGTATTTTTTCCGCTTTTCACATAATTTTTCTTGGCTCGGAATTTACATTTTTTTTGTTATGATTTTGGCATTTCTGGGGTTAAAGATTTAAAATTTTTATAAAAAAGTTAAAACAGAAAAAATATTTGAAAAACGGAAAAAATTGTGAAATCCTATAATTAAAACGTGGTCACTAATAGGGGAGAATACCCCTGTGGTAGAGTATGGACCCTCTAACACTGCCTCCCCGAATTCGATCCTGGTAATGAACTTTGGGTAGGAGACAATTATGACTGTGTTGGCGTTTCGCACCAATGTCCCAAACTGAGATAGCAAATAGTAAAGGTGGTCCATGGAGTTCCTGGCCTATCATACGCCACACATGGAGGTTTTCTGGGTTTTATCCTCCCTTCCCATTTTCTTCACTTCCCTTCATTGGTGCGGTATTGTCACCAGGTCACTTTACCTTGAAAAAATAAAAAATGTGTTCATTAATAGTATGTTTATCTGCCTGCCACTTGAAACCCATTTGTTGGTGTCACAAGAACCCAGAATAATTTTATAAGAAACCAATTTATAGAATCAAAGTTGTAGATCACACCAAATTAAGTGTCACTTTACTTCCCTAACATTTATCTTTAATGGCTCTAAAAATGAAACTTATAATTGTATATTTATAAAAAGGACATAACTTATTGAATTTGGGCACACATATAGGTTATAAAAGTTGTCATGTAGTATTAATTTTACACAAAAATATATTGTACTAGGTCCTTGCACGTCTTATTAAGACCCTTTAACTAATCTGCATATTGCTTCTTTAAATCAACATCATGTACAGTTTAAAGCAATTAAAGTATATCTATATAACTGTCATATTCTAGCCCAATGTAATTTTTAAAATAAATGGTTCCAACTTGAATAAGTGCTAGCATTGATATAATCCTACTTAGAACAACATTTATCTCCAAAAATAACTCGGCACCTTAATATATTTCAATCCAATAGGTAACAATTTGAACAGATCATTCAATTATTTGTATTACCCACACAAGCATAGAAACTTTGAAAGAGTTGAATAAAAGGGATTCCTATCAAAATTGACAAGCGACAAGGTTGTCTATTACTTTACACATCCCTTGTTAAAGTAAAAAATGCAAACAGCTTTTTTGTAGCTTTTGTTAATATAAGTAGTTACGAATCTTCATAAGGTTAGATCCCTACCCAAAAATCTTAGCAACTAGGATTAGCAATATATCTAGAGCATTGAATTAAGACAACGGACTTAAAAATCAGCTTCTATTTCCTTGAAGCTGATTGACAACCCTAAAAACAGATACAAAATTGATTAGTGTTATAAATTTCATATGGAGTTTAGTTACAAAAAAGTTCGTTTGGAAAATGAGAAAACATAACCCCATTATCCGAATTTTGACACCATCAAAGTATTAAATAGACAAACCACCAAGTTAGATCCATAAACATCACAGAATTGTGCAATCCAAGGTTATCAAACTTACCAATCAAGACCCTCTTCTAAGCCCTCGCCCTTAATAGCAGAGGTTTTGTAAATAGCCCACTGGCGATTTTTAAGGTGACTAAGTCCTAGCATATCGGAAACTTCAGCAGCATTCATTGCGCCTGGCATATCCTAACAACATGGTTACTATCATTTAAAGATAACATGATCTACTTTAGATAAATATATATGGTAGTGCCAAATTAAGTATAAAACAACAATAGAAAAAACTAATGCTCGTGAGCTTAAAAATCAATCAGATTAACCAATCCAGAATATGCATTTTATAACAACTATAAACCCCACTTATACATGACTTTATCAAAAAAACGTTAGCTCTCTAATTAGGTCAACAAAACATGCAAAAAAATAAAACTAAATTTAAAACGCAATTTAGAACGAAATATTCCAAAATAACAAAATCTAAATATCTAAAACATGACTGTAAATACACGTACATAAATAAAAACGCGTTTAATATGAAACATAATAAATAGTAATTCACAAGTTCTAAAAAAATAAAGAAGTACGACAATAAACACGGACAAAATCCTAGTAAAAGGTTGGTAAGCTACCTGTTTGTTTGCAAAGACCAATAAAACGGCATCCTGTAGTTCCTCCTCCTAAAGAATATTTTAACCGATTGTTTTAAAACTAATAAGCAATAAAAGCTTACGCCTAGCATGTGAAGCAGCTCCTGTTTAGAAGTACTAATTCTATCCCGATCACAACTATCGACAACATAGATAACCGCATCAGTGTTGGCATAATAGCAGCGCCAATAGGGCCTATAAAAATGCGCTGAATACTTTCGAACCTCATAAAGTTACCTGATGCTAGTTTGACCTTAGGAATGTTAGTCAACAAACGAATCTAAACTTACCACCAAGGTCCCATACTAAAAGGTAAATTAGCAAAAGGAACAAGCAAAGCTTATTTTCAATTTTTGATTTCTACCTTTGAATTTCACATTTTTATAGGTGACGGATTCAACATTAAACCCAATCGCTAAAAAGGATCTATGAATTCAGGCCATGAAGTCCACCTTACTTGGTATAGTTGATACAACTTCCCCAAGCTATACAATTTAAGAGCCATGGTTTTAATGCGGTTTGTAAATTCAAAACTCAGTATAAGAATTATAAGTTTAACGACAAGATATCCCGAAAGGGATCAAAAACACACGCCAAGAAATGTTTTTAAAATAGAAAAGAAACTTGGAGTTTCAAATAAAGGCAAAAAAAACTTTTTCACCAGAAAAGCCAAAATGCGTTTTGTTAAAAAGATGCTTTTCGGATGAATAAAATAAACAGTATTAAAATAAAAACCCAATAAAATAAGGTACCTGCATTCTATAAAGCATAGTAGTTTTTCCGGCCCCATCAAGGCCCAAGATCAAAATTCTTGCCTCCTTGTCACCCCTTAACCGGGAAAGAACTCGTGAAAAAATAGCACCTGGAGGGGGTTAGACTAAATGTTAGTAAAACAATGAAAAAACACCATTGACAAGCGCCCTTATCAATATTGTTACCCATAGCCTGAAAATAATAGAAATTAAAAGTGAATAGCGGAAAGCTTGAGCTTTAAGTCTTCGCTTACCCAAAATCCAAGGGCCAGTCCTAAACTGTTCTCAAATAAAGCTGTGGTCAGAATTCAGCCGCATTAAAATGCCGCTTGAATATTTTAAATCTATAAGGTTTGCATAAAATCGACCTTTTTGATAACCAGATAGGATCACTAAACCCTGATGGATACTATCGGCATAAGTGCTTTTGGAACAAACCAAAAATCGTTTTTCCTTGCTGACGAGAAGGGTCTAAGATCACCTTGTCTGCTGGATTTTAGATTTTTTGGTGTGCTCGCTGGTGTTTTACACCTAAATTCCAACAAATATGTTGCAGAAGTACGATTCTCTACTACAGGGATGTATAATTAGGAGGGGTTATTCAATTACTTATAGTAAACTAAAAATAATAGAATAACTAGAAATTTTAGATTTTATATGTTTTTCATTATCAATTGCAGGGGACAAGAAAAGAGAACCCTCTTAATAATTCTTAATAAGCCAATCATTAGTATTTAAGATGTTGAGGCTCAAAAGGGAGGATACCCCAGTATAGAATAAGGACCTCTACCACTGCCTCCCTGAGTTTGATTCTGGTACAGGAACTTTGGGTAGGGGACAATTTGAGTGTGTTGGTGTTGTGCACCAATGCCCCAAACTGAGATAGCAAATAGCAAAGGCAGTCCATGGAGTTCCTGGCCTATCATACAACATGCATGGAGGTTTTCCAGATTTTATCCTCCTTTCTCATTCATTCAATTTCCCATTAATTGGTGCAGTATCATCCCCAGCGTAGTCCACCTCAAATAAAATTAAAAAGATATTGAGGTTCAAAGTTTGGATTGCTTAGTAAAGTCCAAATTAAGGAATATTGAAATTTGACCTATTGGAGCTTGGGAGGCTCACTTCACTGTGACAGGAGGCTGATGGAGAGCAGGTAAGATAAATCCATGTATTAAGGATTTGATATGTTTTAACTAATCAATGGGCTAGAAAATTTTTGCATCTTGTTGGACCTCCTCTGACCCTATAAAAGGGGCCAGTCTCCATGATGTAGGCTGTATTAAAATAGAAGAAACTTGGAGAGGAGTCTCCAATGAACTCCCCAGATTTGGCCACTGATTTGTACAATCTGATTGCCCAGACTTGTGGTACTTGGCTGAATATTATTAATAAATTTATTGCCCCAATTGTCAGACAATTACAAGTCAAATTAATTAGTAAGAGTGTTTCAGATCATAAGCAGTTAAATGAGGATAAAATTGGCCATAAGACCCTGGCCAATTCTTGGTGGAATTTTTGAATCATGAAAATAAAATTAGCAACCAAACTCAGCCCAATACCATAAATTTAGGTAATTGAATTATGCCAACTATGTGGCAAATTCAGGAGAGCCCATTGGAGGCTCTTTCTCAGGCTATCATCAATTTAGTACAGCCTACCCTGCAGAGGCTGGCCCCTTTTATAGGCCAGAAGGGGTCCTGCATGGTAAAAATTATTTTATGCCCACTGATTATATAAAATTAAATTGTTACCTCATGATCATATTTTACCAACAATTGACTTTCCATTGGTTGTTTCATAAAAATAAGGCAAATTTTCTAAGAATTGATAGGTTGTATCTCAATATTTTCTAATTCAGATTTTACTAAGCCATCCAAACTTCAAGCCTCACCAAATTTAAATACTATGTATCAACTTATGAAAAGGGTTCTTTTCTTATCACCTTATCACCACTTAATAAAAAGCTGATGAAACCCAACTTTTATTATAATATTTAAGTGGTATATATTTATTGGTAAACAAACCCCCCATTAGTTTTATCCCAACAGTTGGGATACTCCTTCTCCTGCTATATTATTAAAATCAGGGGCAAATTAGCACCTGTGAGTGTAGGAATCCAGCTGGTTGGTGCTCACTGGTGCTAATGTCGCTGGATCCCACAAAAGAAATAATAAATTTATTGAATATAAACTAATAAAAACTAGGGTTTTTAGAGTTTTTTATTAGTAGAAATGAAGAAAAAGGAAAAAAGCAATCCCCCCAATACTTGACCATTCAGTATTTAAAGTATTTGGAGTGTTGAGGGGAATTTGAGGATACGTTTGGAATAGTGTAGCTTAGTTCCAAATTAGGTAATATTGGAGAATAGCGTATGGGAACTCAAGATATTCACTTTACATTAACGGATTTAAAGAAGGGGAATTATAATTGGCTGGAACATACCCATGAGGTAATGATCATATGTACTTCAGCCAATCCCCATTTGAGAAACTTTCTTCACCTTGGGGAACCCCTGCCAGCCCTATAAAAGGGGGGCCACACAGGTGGGTTGAAGGACTTAGAGTGAGTGGGGGAGTGCCTTCCAATAGTCACCCCAAGGTTCGTTGGTTGTTTGGAGTAATTTAATCAACTGATTTATCAGTTAGCACCCATGAAGATTGTGAAATGGGTTTTCCTGATAAACGGGGCTCCATTGTGAGTTTGTCAGGGTCTTTTGGCTGATTCCATCGACATTATTAATAAAATTATTACTAAATTCATTCTTAATGACCTCAGAATATTGCAAATGGCCAAAATTTCCCCTTTTTGGCTGAATTCAACCTAAAACATTTTTCTTTTTCAGCTGAGAGGGCAAATTTCTGACAGTGAGCACATAAAAAACTCTGATTCCAACAAGTGATGCTCACTACAGGTGGTAGTACACCACAAACAATAATTGAAAATGAAGAATGTTAGGGTGAATAACCCTTGCAACCTCCCCTCTGCTTCTCAACCCAGCTATTTGCCCTTGAACAGCAACTCGCAAGTGCTTTATCAAGACTTAAAAAGCTTGAACAGCACCCATTTAAATGTTCCTTGAAGGACAAGTTCATCCCTGGTAGGAGCAGTATTGCTTCATTCTTATACGTTTATGAGGCAGCCATGGAAGGGGCGACTGACCACCAGAAGGTCCAGAACATCCTTCCTCATTTAAGTCACTTGGCCCAAGAACTGATGGTCCCTTATATGGATACTCTACACACCTGGGTTGAGGTTGAAGAAGCTCTTATAGCGGAATTTGGATCCAAAAAGAGTTTAACCAAGGAAAAACAGGCTTTTACGTGCTTTAGTATGTATGAAGGTGAATGGATCACTGCCTTTGCTGAGCAATTCTATCTTGCTACTCAGAGGTTGTCAGTATCTAACATGATAAACCTGGATGATGTTATCGCAGCTATGTTATCTGGGTAAGCTTTCCAACCTTCTTTAGCTCAGCATTTTATCTCCATAAAGCAAACTTTTAAAACCGTCTATGACATAAAAGAGGCCTTGTTAGATGTTGCTGATTTTTATACCTGTGCAATAACAAATGAAGCTTTGATGAACCCCCAGGTTGGACCATTGAGGAGTGCTCAACTGAAACCCTTAATGGAGGAGGCTATGTTGACCCCTATGCGGATTACTACTCTGAGCCCAGCACTTGTGGTGCATCTCAAACCTGATCTTCCTTCACCCAGCCAACCTGAGGTTCTCAAGCCAGTAAGTCTAAGTGCATCATTGTCAATGAGGCAACGCTCCCAGTCCTCAACTTTCCATCAAGATCAGCTTGTGCCATCTAAAAAACCTCTCCAAGTGGTTCATATGCCTGCTCCTAAGACTAAACCCCTTTCTCAGGTGACATTCACCCCATAACAATGGGTTTAAGTACCAGGTCACTAAAGCTAAACCACCTGTTTTCCCAAGACTCACAGCCACTGATCAACCCAAAGCTGACGTAGTTAAAGCATCTACCTCCACAGTGCTATCTTTTCCAGACAATTAAAATCTGAAACCTGTAGCCATGAGGAAGCCCAAATCTCACCCTTCGGTGACAGTTGCTCCCAACAACCATGGGCTTAAGGACAAGGCTTCTCAAGCTAAGCCGTTTGCTCCCCCAATGATCATTGCTGCAGATGGGCCCCCATCTACTAAATTTATGGCCTCCACCTTTGACTGCTCTTCTAGCATTCACCCAATGTATGTGGACAGCCCTTCAGATGATGAGTCTGAAGGGGGTTATGAGGACGTTGGCTATTATGTTCTAGGAGCCCCTGTTGAAGTAGGTATACCGGATCATCTGAACCTTGAAAGAATAAACAACGACCTGATTCCTCAAGAAACCTACCTTAATCAAGTGCTGGGGCGCCCTGAGGCTAATGATACTGCTAGCGATGCTGACCAGATTATTGCTTTGCTGATCTGACCAGTTTATCATGTTCACACTTTACAGTCCATTAAAAATAACTACCCTGAGATAGCTAAAAAGCTTGACTCTAATCTCCGTTTTAAGAAAGTATTAGCTCTCCCCCTAACTTTGGTGGGACCATAACTAAGGTAGAGGTCATTATTCAAAAAGTCCAGGTTAGGGCTAACTTGGACACTGGATCTCCTGTGAACGTTCTCTCTTCCAAGCTTATCAAGAAGATTAAGCTGGCTCCTGATCTCTAGTGTATGCAGAAGTTTGGAACAGCAGGTCCCAAAAACACCTGTGCTATTGGAGCGTACTCCTCCTTGCCTATTTGGATTGGAAAGCTCATATTGTCATCTCCCACTGTGGCCTTGGAAAATAACGCTTACAATATGCTTATTGGAACACAGTTTATGATTGAATATGACGGTATAATCAACATGAAACATGGTTACCTCTCCCTACTCAGTTATTAAGTCCCTCTACTCTTCATCAATGAAGACCCCAATAAAAAAGAATACTCTTGCTTAGTTGAATACCCTTCCTCTGCTTTACCTTTATTCTATATGACCTCTGTTGCAACACAAAAAAGCTGCCCAAATTGGCGGACGCTTCAGAGGACATTCCCTTTTATGCTTCAGAGGAAACAGTAATCAAGGCTGGTGAACAATGGGTGGTCACTACCAACATTACTCTACAGATCCCCTCGAGCCTATCTGCTGCACATAACAAGCATTGATGGAGTAAGCTCTTTAGAACCTTGGATGTTGCCAGCTATTATATTCCGCCTATCAACGGCCCATTAATATCCTATTGGGGGACCTTACTAATAGACCCATCATTGTCAAAAAACATCAAGAGATAGGGAAAGGTCTGCTAATTCCCCTTAATGAAATTAACAGTGTCCAATTTACTGGGTCGATGTTGGATATGGGTTTAACCATTGATAAGATGGTGTGTACTCTGCCTAACGTCCAAGTCTCAGATGACCTAACCCTAAATGAGCTTAAACAAGTTCATTCTCTACTGGATACATATAGTGATGTTTTCTCCCAGAATGACACGGATTATGGGTATATGAAGGGGTGGAGCTACTCCATTGATGTTGATGATGCCCAACATATTTGATCTAAATCTTACTGTAAGTCAAAGATTGAATAGCAGCAAATGAGAGTTAAACTCAAGCAGTTATTAGACGCTGTGATATTAGTACCATCCCAAAGCCCTTAGGCATCTCCTCTCTTGCTGATCAAATAGAAGAATGGAGGTCATTGGGTAGTGATGGAATATCATAAACTAAATAACCTCACTAAAAAAGACAGCTATCCTATCCCTCACATAGATGATGCCCTTGAACAACTCTCCAGCTCAAAATCCTTCTCCGCCATGGACTTGACCAGCGGATATTGGCAAATGGATCTTCCCCTCAAGATTAGGAGAATTGCGCTCTCATTTGCAGTTAAGGCTTTTTTCAGCCTACCCGCCTAACCCAAGGGCTGTGCAAGGCGCTGGCATCCTTCCAACATGCAATGGATCACATTCTGCGGGACCTCAAGATAAGCTGTGTTATTTTCTATCTTGATGACATCACTTTCTTTTCTGAAACGTTCACTGATCATCTTGCACATTTAAAAGAAGTCTCTCAACGCCTGTGAGCTTCTAACATCAAGTTGAAGCCGTCAAAATACTCCTTCTTCCAAAAGAAGCTAGATTTTCTCAGACATGCTATCTCCCAAGAAGGGATCCAGCTCTTACAAGACAAGGTTGAGGCTATCTCTAAAAATCCTACCCCTACAAATCTCTGGGAAATTCAGTATTTCTGGGTATGATGTGGTATTATCATCAGTTCATCCCCAAGTTCGCCCAGCTCAGTGAGCCTCTCATTATACTATTTGCTAAAATCACCCCTTTTCATTGGGGTATAGAACAAGCATCTGCTTTTGAAACGCTGAAGCAACTGTTACAACAATGTCCTATCCTACGGCACCCAGATTATAATAAATTTTTTATATTGTTTACTGACGCCTTGGACTACGCCGTTGGGGCCATCTTAGCCCAATTGGATGATAATGGTGTATATCATCCTTTATCCTATTTCAGTAAGATGCTATCAAAGGCGGAACGCAACTACAGCGTCACAGAGAAGGAGTGCCTTGCTGTTTTATTAGCTGTAAAACATTACCATCCTTTCTTATATGGCACTACTTTCACTGTGGTTACTGACCACGCTTTCCCTGAAATGGTTACAGAATATGAAGGATCCTACTGGGCGGTTAGCGCGCCTGCTTTAAAGCTCCAGCATTATGACATGAAGATTGAACATCGCGCTGGGACGTGTCATATGAATGTTGATGAAATGACGCGGCTGCCTCTCCTACACCTTGATAATAGCGAAGCAGAGAGGTTGCATGACCTCCTCATGACTCCTGAGGCTTGGGCGGATGAAGATGAACCTGTACAGAAAATGCTAGCACGCCACTCCCGCAACACAAAGGTAGAGAACGGGAAGTTATACAAGCAAGTTGGGGCAAAGTGGTTGCCCTATATTCATCCCTCTGAGCGGATACCTGTAATAATGGAGGCTCACTCTACCCTAGTACATGGAGGAGTGAAGAAAACCTATGAGTGGATTAGGGAGCAGTACTATTTGGAAGGAATCATGAAAACTATTATCAAAGTATTGGATGTTTGCCTCACGTGTAAGGAGCAATCCAGTTTCAAGACTAAATACCAATACCAACCAACTACCTCTCAACTACCGTTCCACATCATCAGCCTAAACGTAGTAGGTCCCCTCCCACAGACTACCAGTAGAAAAAATTTATACTAGTAGACATTGACCACTTTGCTAAGTGGCTTGAAGTCTTGGCTCTCCCTGCCCAAACGGCCAAGACCACCACAATGTTCCTGCATCAAAATATTTTCACTCGTCATGGATGTCCCCAAGTTCTACTCTGTGATATTGGTAAGAACTTCACCTCCAGAGTAGTCAAAATCCTGGCTATGTCTATGGGGACCCAACAACTCTTCTCAGTCCCATATAATCCTCTACTAATGGTACTGTGGAGAGAGCAAATGGAACCTTGAGTTCCTTCTTGCATAAAATAACCTCCTCTGATCCACTTCACCGGGAATTAATTCCTACCCAGTGCTCTTATGGCATACCAAATTAATTATCACCAGATCCTGAAAATGTCCCCATTACGTGTTCTGTATGGGTGAAAACCAAAAACCCGCCCTTTTAGCTAATGAGGTTTTTTCCTCTAAAGTTGAGGAACCTGAAAAAGCCATGAGAAGATTGGATCAATGTATCATTCAGCTTCAATCTGAGACTATGATGAACTTAGCTAAATTGATTACAAAAGAGGTACAAGCGGCCAATAATTTTCAGGCTCCACTACATTCCTTCAAAGTGTCTGACATGGTCCTTTACTACCATAACCGCATCACACCCAGAAGCGGCAAGCTTGGCTCTATTTGGGAGGGTCCCTTCAATGTCACTTACAAGAGAGGATACAGTTATTATATAAAATCTTTGGCCACAGGTGTTGAATGGTTGACTGGATCTAAATCATCGCTTATTATAAACCAAAGATATCCTAAGTATATCTGAACTTGAATTTGTGGCCTAGCAATTTCACTTAATTATATTCGACTATGATGACATGGGCTCAAGGGCTTTGTTGGTTAAGTTGAACTTAAATTTAAGTTTTGATTTAATAACTCGGGCATATGGGCTTTGTTGGTCTATGTCAAAATTAGTTTTTAATGTCAGTCAAGTTTTCAATCAAATTAATTACTAATTAGTGATACAAATTGCCTTGGTATGTGCTGCCAATTGCACGTGAAAGTGAATTGGTTCAGCTATTTTGAAGATATGACAAAATGTTATCTCAAGGATGATGATGGTGTTTACTCTGACTCTGAGGCTGAGCATGATGTCCTGAGTCAAAGTATTTGTAGACGTCATCACAAACTTTTTATGTGGCCAAGGGTCACTGAAAAGTAAGGCGTCATGGGTAAGATGTGGTTAACATTGAACCCTATAAATAACCCTTGCAACTACACTAATAAATATATCCTTTAACTTCTAGATTAAGTTTCTAATTTATCTTATAACCTTTTTGCATTATCACTTTATTTTATATTAAAGATGATTTTCACTTGGGATCAGTAGGATCAGGGCAGCGGGCCATCGTCCAAGTGAAATGACTGGGTATACAATTGAAGTATTACCAAAAAGCTATATCATAAATTTAAAGCACCATCCTGTCTATTGTCCTCACACAATAGATGCTCAAAGCTGCAGTTTCCACCAAACAACAAACCAGCCATCAGGTGAAGCCCAAATCTTTAACAACAGGTATCACCATAAACGTTTACATGGCCGTTTCCTGCGCCCTTAATTCCCCCTAACACTCTTGAAGGGTGTAATAGCAGTCAATGACAAGTGTGATTAATTAATAAGAGCGTTTTGGATCTTAATAAGGAGTTAAATGAGGATAAAATTGGCCAAAGACCATGGCCAATTCTCAGTGGAATCCTTTGACTCATGAATATAAAATTAACAACCAAACTCAGCCCAAATCCACAAATCAGGTAATTAATTTGTGCCAACTAAAACTTTTTTTCCAATTACTATCACTTTTAGTAATATGATTTGATTCAAACAGCGTAATTTGATAATCAACACTAGGCAAGATAAGTATGAATAATAAGGTAAAGAGCTGGTCGAACATGGTAAAGGGCAGCAGACCCAGACCTGCACTGCTCAAAGGTACAAAGCGCACAGGTACAAACAAAAATCTCAGCAAAAATAAAAAACCTGAGGTGGCGCCTCCCGCGGGTTTCATCAATTTTTTGGTAAAATACTGTAGCTATTTGGAAGTATCCCAATTGCAACCATTGTCATTAGTGGAACACGGGATATTAGTTTTTTGGGCATAGAAACAACGACAATGTGAGCTAAGTTCAGCAAAGCCCAACAAAAATTTTTCCCACATGTGGTGTACTAACAACCCATACTATCCGCAGAGGTGGGTAGATCTTGGGTTTAAAACCGCAGAAGAAGTGAATGAAGCAGCGAAGGTCAGAGTGGTACTTGACCTTCCCAACGGACAGCAATTGGTCCTGACCAAATGCACCCGTTGGACTGAATTTAAGGACATTTTCATAATTTTTGACTAACTTCCAACCACGCTGGCGTGCACAGTAGTCAAAAGACATCTTCAAGAAGGCTTGGAAGCCTATGGAGAAATTAAACAATTTGAAATGCAATGGTTCCAGCTGATGTTGACTCTTAGCTCAGGGAAGACAATAGCAATAATTTCATCAAACCAGGATGTAGTAGAGGATATTACAAAAATTCCCCACATTGCATCCTTCACAATTGATGGGAAAAATCCCAGCTGTTCCACGCAACAATGGAAAGCGCACCTCCCATTTGCAACCACTGCCAGGCCTTTGGGCACAAGATTCATGCTTGCCCCATAAAAGAAGGCCTAGAAATGAGATTCTGTGAGGAGGAAATGGGTGAAGATGACTCAGAATACGCCAAAATCACAGATACCACACAAGCCTTCAACTGGGGAGAACATGGGCAATATAAAATTCTTGACCTTATTTCCCCAAAAGAACAAAAAATGGCCAAACAAGCTTGCAAGCTGGCCACAGCCAAGGCAAAAGCCTCGGCGAAATCAACTATATCACTGGAGAAGATCCAGGAAGACATGGAGGAATTTGAGTCCATGAACCAATCAGATCCTGTGGAAAACCATACACCCAATCCGACCAGTTTGAATTAGGCAGAACCCAATTCAGAAATGAATGCAGCAAAATTGAGATTCAGTGCACCTCCAGAAATTCTGGAATTTAACCCAACTGGGAAGGAAAATCAACAATGGAATGCACAAGAAAATAATGTGGCCAATTAAAAATCCACAAGTGCACCGCAATAACATATCAAAACCAAGAAAATCCAAGAGAGGAGCAAAAACTGCGGTGATGAAAGGGGCAGAATACACCCCAACTCCTACTCATGGTTATGCTCTCCGCAGCAGAGGTGCATTGGAGAGCAATGTGAGTGAGGGAGTAGGGCCGGGAGGCCCTGATAACCACTCCTGAGGCGCATTGGGCGTCTCAGTAGAGATAGGGACGCTGAACATAGCATGACTCAAGGCCTTAACATCCTGGTCCAAGAAGTTGAGCCTCCTAAAAAACCCACCTGTGGATATCCTGGCGGTGCAGGAAACTCACTGTCCACAGGGAGAGGAGGAGGCATGGGAAAAAAATGCTCCTCCCAACAATATCATTTTGGTTGCTCCACTGTGGGGTGATAGTACGTGCAAACCAAAACTTTAAATTTATTAACAAAAATTTGTTCCTGAATGGCCGCATACTTGCCGTAACCTTCCCATGGCACACCAAAGTGCACACAATAGCCAGTGTGTACACCCCAAATGGTGCACATGACTGAAGAGAATTTCTCACAGCCCTAACTCAACTAAATCTACCAGCAAATACTTTCATAATGGGAGACATGAACTGCTGGATTAACCCAGAGATTGTAAGTCTTGGGGAACGTCCCTTGGCTCTCAATTGGGTCATCTTCCCATTCTTGAATAAAAAGACATCGAAGAGGATGGCGGTACCTCTCATCACTCAGGGCAATCTCGCTCACATAGTAGATGAGCGATGGGTGACAGCCCTTCCACTTCAGATCCCACCCCCAATACCCACACTCACCTCAGCAGAACTGTTGCGGAGAATCAGTGAAATCTGTGCTGAGATTACCAAATTGAAATTGGTCAGATCTAATTCAGGTGGTAATCTGGCTGATGGCCAAAATTCCAATGGCTGTAAAAGCATGAAGAATGAGATATTGGCCAGATCACCTGACGGCTCCAATTTGATCACTAAATCAGTAGAACAAATATTGGGCATCATCGACGAGGGTTCAAAGCCCACTGATAGTAATTTGGGCGTTGCGCCCAATGTACGCTGTTGACTGAACGAATGGTTAAATGACCAAGCGCGGGTGGGTTGGCCGTCCCAAACCCGTTCCCAACCAAATGGTCCCATCCCTATATGGGATGGCCTTAGGGGATTCCCGTTGCTCATTGGGCCAAACACTGTCATGCTAACCATCATAAACGTAGTTGAGCCCTGGTTCAGACATTTGAGGTCAAACCAACAGAGACTCAGCCCACCGCCAAATCTTGCAATGTTGGTTCCCAAAGAATAAACCCGCACATTCCCAAACAATTCGCTGGATAGGTCATGTTTGTGGGACCTAACCCTGTCCTGTCACTACCCAATTGACCACTATTTAACCAGTTGCATGGCACTGAGAAAATTGTTGTCAATTTTTCTTACTTTCTTTTCCAAATAAAATTTTACCAAAAACCAAATTTTTATTTTCCTTTCTGACTGCATCCCAGATGGCATTTCCCTGGTGGCCCATCGCCTGCACTCTGATTAGGCTTTACCACTTCTTTTGGTCACCATGGCTCCCTCTATCACCGATTGGGCCCAGCGAGTCCAATATTATTGGCTCTACAACCCCATTCTTACAAATTTCTGGCAGCGTTACATGGGGATCTTATGGACCTATGTCCATCAATGGAAAGAAAGAATCCATCTCCTTGCTGCCCCCGATGAGAGGGCCTCACATGCCAAAAATCATGTCAAAACTATCCCAGTAATCCCACCCCCTGCAACTAGAAACACTGAGTTGGGAACAGGTTCAGTGTGGTTTGTTGTCGGGATACTCCTCACCTTGCTGTTGCGCCACCACTTCAAGGTATCATATTCCCAGCTCCATATTAAGTCATACAGTCAGCAATGCCTCTGGCATTCTGGCTTGCTTTTGGGTGCTCACGCATCCCAACTGGCAGGCCAGTCTAAACTTCTTCTGCTGTTTCCATGACAGAGATGGACCAATGGCCATACACAATGGAGATACTACAAGGGCAAGTGGAACTCCGAGTACTAAAGGCCACCCTGGGACTATAAGATCCACTGCCAAAAAGGCAACCCCTGCTACAAAACATGACACGCCCACATGTACGCAATGGTACACTTATTTCTATGTCAAGGATAGACCTAATACTCACACCAATAATTTTCTGTCACCAAATTCAAAAAATTTAAAACTGCAAAAATCAAATTCTCCGACTATTAGCTTGTTTTGGTGTCTTACAGACTGGCGGAACCAAGTACCTAAGCACCCAGATGGTGCAGAATACACCCAGAAAATTTAGCCAACTTGGATTCTTAATCCTGGATGGAGGAAATATCCTCAACCTGGGATTTTCAAACACCCTTTTGCTTGGACCCACTAACCACCTGGGAAAACTTCAAAAAATCAACAACCCAACAAATTAAACATACATCGTCTAGAAGACACAGGGCAGTTTCAGCCATTATCAAACACACATTGGCTGAAATTGACCATCTAGAAAACAATGTACCAAGAATGGTATACAGCCATGGATGGAGTCACAAATGGGCGGAGGTTTCTGCTTGGCTAAACACCCTGATCCACAAACACCAACACCTAGTTGGAGTCCAACATAAAGGCAAAAACATAAGAGACAGAGAAACTTGCTTGAGCTACTTTTTCCACTGATTCCATGCCAGGAAAAATACAATAGCCTGTACACAGGTCCATCGACTGGAAAAATCCATAGCAGAAACACCCAAAGAAGTCGCAACTGAAATGCACAGGTTTTATATAAAATTGTATAAATCTGAGCTAATCAAACCAGAAAAAATCAAAAAATTCCTTAGAAGCGCACACATCGACACTGCAGTTAAAAATAACAATTTAATTAACCTAATATCACGCGAGGAATTATGGGAAGTAGTACGCGGTGCACCAAGAGGGAAATGCCCTGAACCTGATGGAATTCCCTATGAAATTTATATAAAATATTTAACTAACATCTCTAACATTCTTCTAGCTTCAATGAACAAGTGTATTATGGAAACATACTTCCTACCTGGAGGCAAAGAAGCCTACATGGTCACTTTATTCAAGAAAGGAGACAGACTAGACCTATCCAACTGGCACTCAATTTCCTTAACCAACTCAGATACAAAAATTTTCACAAAAATTATGGATAAACGACTAGGAGAAATTGCAACTGATGCAATATCTCCATCACAATATGAATTTGTCCCAAGAAGATCCATATGGGATAACATACACACAGTTGCAAATGTCTGCCAGTCCAAAACCTCTGGAGCACTTGTCTTTTTAGACCAACAAAAGGCATATGACAGGGTGAACTGGACCTATCTTAGGGCCTGCCTTCAAAAATTCAAGCTTCCAAATAGATTTATAAACTGGTTAATATTGTTTACAGAGTCTGCAACCATGGCTGTGCGGGGAGCAGGCTTCTTAATCAACCCAGTTATCCCACAGAGAGGACTAAAACAAGGAGACCCCTTAAGCCCTTTACTCTACAACTTTAGCCTAGACCCCCTAATCTTAAATACAAACATACTGCTCAAAGGAATCAACGTCAAGGGCCAACCACCAGTCAAAATGATGGCCTTCGCTGATGATTTTGTGGTGGGCATATCCAACAATCAGGACGCTTGCAGAATTGAGAAGATAATACAAGACTATTCAGCCATAAGTAACGCATCACTTAACACTGAGAAAACGGAAATTATACTCCTGGGAAAATATCAAACCCAGTGGATGCCAACTACACAGGGCCAACAAGCTAGTACAACATCAAGACTCCTGACCAGACATAGGAGGTGAAAATTAGCAATGAACTCACTGAAACTTCCATTTATCACCAATCCAACAGCTAGCCCTGTTTGTCACTTGGGAGTATGGTTGGAAGCAGGAGGTTACGCTAACTCCATGATGGAAAATCAATTATTGGACAAAATAACAAAACGCATTGCCTCCTTATATGGACACCAAACAGTTTTAACAGGAAGGATCACGGTAGCCAACTCTATGATTCTATTAATCATATGGTTCACGGCCCATGCAATCGCTTTCTCACCATCTTTCTTCAACACAGTCCACGCCCTATTACAAGGATGGCTATGGTCCAACCACAACCCCCCTGTACGCCTTGAAACCCTATTTGGCTCTAGAAGGAATGGAGTTATGGGGCCTACTAATTACGTAGAGAAAGCAACCTATATACTGGGATCCTGGATAGCTCAGGTGACTATCCCAGATCTTCCAGATACACACTGGGCCAGAACAGCAAGATATAGCTTCACACGTTCACTACAATTAAGAAACCTAGATCACCCAAACACATTAATAAAGTATCTGGCATCCCATCCTACAGCTGCAGGACCACATGGCACTCCTGCACATTTCAAACGAATACTCCTGGTCATGAGAAGAGCAACATGGAGGATTAACATAAATTAACAAACCAGTCACCAAGGACGCCCAAGGCTAACTCACAGACAGGAGATCAATGATCAAATAGTCACAGACAACATAATAAGCAAAAGCTCAAATACCATAGCCAGGATAGATTACCTGGACCATATGGAAATACCCTACAACCTGGAGACTCAAAGAAGAGTATGGAGTTACACACATCACCCTCTACTCCAACCCAGGATAAGAGCACATGTATGGAGGTGCATGAGAAGAGTATACCGAACAGCTGAACAGTCAAACGCCAATCATACCTCATGTGCAATATGTGGTCAGTATGGAAGCCTAGCCCACCATTTAGAACAATGTCCAACATCAGTGGCGGTATGGAAAGAGGCCATGCGTCTTTTCCGCCAAGAAAACGGACATCCATTCAGCCTAGCAAGGAACATGTTCTCTATAAACATGGACTCTCTATCCACCCATCTCTCAGGGCGTTAATAGTAGCAATAGCACTGTGGACGATACATACAATGGTACTAGAATCGTTCACAGGAGCAGTGCCAACAATCCAAGAAGCCATTCATCGCTTCCACAGCCATAATTGGAACATTTCCAAGCATGGCTGTTTGGGCATATGACCCCCCATAACAGAAGGACAAACAACACATGGTTCCCCATATGGTTCCTAGAAAGTTGATCCTTTCCTTCACACATGCTGCATCCAAGAATAAGCCAGCATAACTCCCTTCCCTACCGTACTGATCTTGGTGATCCTGGAGACAACAAGAGGGGCCTTGAACCCTCTGGGGTGTCTTTATTTGTCGAATTTCATTAGTTTTTTTCACAATATTGGAAGCGCTTGTCCCCAGGTTGACCTTCCCCAAATAAGTAAGAATTGTGCCAACTATGCGGCGAATTTAGGAGAGCCCATTGGAGGCTCTTTTCCAGGCCATCACCAATTTAGTACAATCTACCCTGCGGAGGCTGGCCCCTTTTATAGGGCCAGAAGGGGTCCTGCATGGTAAATTTATTTCATGACCACTGATTAAGTAAAATTAAATTGTTACCTCACGGTCATATTTCACCAACAATTGACTTTTCATTAGTTGTTTCATCAAAATGAGGCAAGTTTTCCAAGATTCAATAGGTCAAATCTCAATACTTTCTAATTTGAATTTTACTAAGCCATATGAACTTTGAGCCTCACAAAATTTAAATACTATGTATCGACTTATGAAGATGGTTTTTTTCTTATCCCCTCATCGCCACATATTAAAAAGCTTATAAAACCCAGCTTTTATAACTTTATGTGGTAGTATATATTTATTTGTTGAACAAACCCCCATTAGTTTTATCCCAGAAGTTGAGATACTCCTTCTCCTGCTATATTGTTGAAATCAGGGGCGAATTAGCACCTGTGAGCACATAAAAAACCCTAATTCCAACTTTAATTTAAAGGGTTTCATTGAGAATTAGTCATGGTCTTTTAGCCGTTTTCATCATTATTTTCATCCATATTTTGAATCAATACACTCTTATTATATAATTAGACCTGTAAGTATTAGATATTACTTTAAAGAGCGTTAGGGGAAGAGTAAAGGTGTAATTTTCGGCCATGGACATGGTTCACAGTAGCTCCAGTAGCCAGGGATTTGATAGACTAGTCATCCCCTCGCTTATAAGTGACTACAAATGCACCTTCCCAGATGGAACTGAACTTTTCACTTCTTGGAGTGATTCAGTTGTAATAATACAGTACCAAGTTGGATACTTGGAATGAAGGAAGGAAGAGGGATCCAGAGCATGTTTACAGCTTGGCCTTCTTTGTTGACCATCTTTACTAAATTAGTCATGGCCTCTGATTGTGATTGGATGATGCTTTGAGCCAACTTTTTCATGGATTGCTCAGGCCAGTCCTGTCAGAGAAAATAAATTTGGGTAATAATGCTGGCCCCTCAGGTTCTCACACATATAACACACGGAAAGGGGACATCTTGAGGATGCAATGATAGCTAATATGGTAAGCCATGGGGCACTGGGTAAGTAAAGATCCCAGTGGCTAGTGTCTGAATTTGCTATTTTGTGGAGTATTGAGACCAGGTTTCCATTAACTATTTCTACAGCACCATTTGTGGATGGGTTTTAGAGTTATGAGAAGAGTTGTTGAGCTCCCATGGAGGTGGTGCGGAGCTTCACCACTTGGGAGGTAAAATTTTTCCCATTGTCACATAGGAGGACCTGAGGGCACCCATACCAGGTGAAGATGTACCGGTTTAAGAAGGTGGCCGTGGTTTAGCAGTCTGAGCGGGGAGAGCAACAGCTTCAACCCATTTGGTGAAATGATCAATACTGACCAAGATATAATGATTGTTACATGTAGTTTGAGGGAGAGGACCTACCATATCCAAACTTATGGTGTGGAAGGGTTGTTGGGGCGTCGTAGGTTGATACTGAGATCAGATCTTGAAGCTGGATTGTTTTTTACAGGTCAGGAATGCATCCAAGACTTCAGTTATGGTTTCTAAGATGCCCTCCCGGTAGTACCACTCTTTAACCCACTTGTAGTTTTTTGTACTCCGCATGCCCCATGATAGTGAGACTCCAAGATGACAGGTACTCGCTCTGACAGCCAGAGATAAGTCAACCAATTTACTCCTACTTTATTATATAACTTCCATTCTCCACCTTTGTGTTGCGGGAGTGCCATGCTAGCATTTTCTGTATTGGTTCATCTTCATCAGCCCATGGTCCAGGAGTCATTAGGAGGTCATGAAACCTCTCAGCTTCGCTACTGTCAAAGTGAAGGACAGGCAGCCTTGTCAACCCATCAACATTCATATGGCATGTACCAGTTCAGTGCTCAATGGTCATATCATAATGCTGGAGCTTAAGAGCCCAGCAAGCCAGACGCCCTGTGGGATTTTTCATATTTTGTAACCACTTTAAAGAGGCGTTGTCAGTAAATACTTTAAATGACATCTCATATAGGAAATGGCAGTAGTATTTGACAGCTAGAAGGACAGCCAGGCACTCCTTCTCAGTGACGCTATAATTGCGCTCAGCTTATGAAAGCATTTTTAAAGTATGACATGGTATGATCGACCCCATGCTCATCCAATTGAGCCAAGATGGCCCCAATAATGTAGTCAAAGGCATCCATGAACAACATTAAGGGTTTGCTGTAGTCAGGGTTGTGGAGTATCGGCCTTTTTTGTAATATCTCCTTCAGCATCTCAAATGCGACCTTTTTTTCAGCACCCCAATGAAAGGGGGTGTTATTAGCCAGGAGGCGGACAAGGGGCTCGCTGAGATGGGAAAATTTTGGGATAAATTGATGGTAGTACCCCATCATGCCAAATAATACTAGTATGTCATGGAGGGTTTTGGGCGCTGGCATCTTGGATATTTCTTCAACCTTATCTTGTAGAGGTTATTGTCATGTTTACATGACCTAATTGAGGGCACCATTATCAAAGACAAGGTTGGGTGTCAGGAGGCCCAAAAGGTCAAGTTGCAGGACCTTCCTGACCTAAAACACACCTTGGACCAACTCAGGGTATGGGCCAGATATGCCAAGGTTGGTCTAGGTGAGGTGAATAAAGCCCAGCCCCTTGTTTCAGCTTTAGTGTTAAAACAGACGAATTACCTCTTAAATGACAAAGGCTCAATTTGGTTACTTGGTGAGTGGGGGGTTCAGAACCTATTCATTTACAAAATTTCCAGCTTTGGTCAGCCTTGACTTCAATCAATTGCTCAAGTTTGGACAATTTAAAAATATAGTACTCTGGGTTTCTTTCCGCTCAATAACACATTTGAGAAAATTTAGAATTACAGAAGATCTAAACAATTCCAATAAACTGGCAAACAGCAAACCACCAATGTCCTCAACCCAACTGCCCGCGCTCCAAAATAGGGCAGCAGTGAAACCACCTAGCATCTTTCACCCAGCGGGGAAACACTTTTGAACTAGATTGACTAGCCCCCCAATTCCTCAGGTCAATACATTCCCCCAAGGATCTCGCCCTCCACCTCACACGTTCTCAAATGGTGCCTCATAGCCCCATTGTGCTCCCCCGAAGCAAGATGCAATTCAGCTTCTAGGTCAAATATGGCAACTTGTTCCACTACAATTGACAAACATTTAATAGAATTAGCCTAGGCGCTTATGCAGCCTACAGGCTTTATTGACTTATGCCCCTACAAGGGGTACTTTGACCTCAGCTTCACTTGTGAAGCTGATGCTGCAATTGCAGCCAACATTCCCCTGGTGTTCCAGGAAATCCCCATCCCAACCACTCACACCTGGTTGCCTGATGACACCACTCTTGTGGTTCAATTTTCAGGCCTCCCCACCCACCTCCCCTTGAAACTTTATACAACTAATCAATAGCTGGGTTGTCAATATATGGCGCTGACCCCATTTACAATTTGTGGTTACCAACAGAGCCAACTTACTAGTGGGCCCTCGCGCCTTCACAACCATATGCCCAAAATCAAATGAAATTGCTATTTTGATTCCCCCTCGCACCATTGTCTCCTCTTCCCCCAACCACCCTTTCTGGGCCAGATTAGATAAGGGGCGCATTATCTGCCCCATTTGTTTTGATCTGGACCACTCAAAGTGACGCTGCCCCACCATAGCCTGAGATGGAGCCCACATGCTCGACTCCCCCCATGAGCTCCCATAGCTGACATAAAAGATTTTTTAAATGGGAAACAATCCGCCCCCCCTCCACCCAAAATGGTAAATGCAACTGCCATAGATTCATCCAATAAGGAACTGACATGCCAAACTACCACTCCTACTCCAACTAATCAGGAACCAGCATTGACCCCAGTAAATCCAAAAAAAACCCACCCAACCACCCAATCCAGCCCACCCATATGCCGATCAACCTATTGTCTTCAATCAAAATCCCTGGGATTATTTGGAGGAAGTTATTGATTTGGGAAATCCCATCTTCAACTCAGTTGAGGCCCCAGGCCTCGAAATGTACCTAAACACAGAATATGCAGCTCAATTCCCAACTTGCCGCTATGTTTTATGCTCAGATGCTAATGAATTCCAAAGTGGCCACCAACTCACCAAAGAGGCTGTTGCCTCCCCTGATTGTCGCCCCCTGAAAGGCTGTAGCAAAATCAGCCACAGTCTTGGCTAAGGGGGTACCTGCACCTGTCCTTCCCCACATGCAACAAATTCATAAAAAAGAATTTCTCTGATTCCAGCAAGTTGCCCACAAGGCAGTACAAAATGTTGTGATGGTCACAAAATTTGGCCCCAAGACCCACAATACCAGCAACAACATCGCTACCTTCACCACCCTTCCCAAAGCTCTCCTCAAGGCTGAGAAAGTCCTCTCAAATACATCACAACCTTCCTCATAGCTAAATTTGAGCTTCCTGAGCCACTTTGCTACATCAGCCTCCATTTTGAGAATGCACCCACGCCTGTGCTCTCAGCACTCTGCCGTACACTGTCTGACACAGAGGAGGAAGATGAGCCTCCTGATCCCAACTCACCCCCCACCATTGATGCATAGCAATTTACCGCATCTGACCTGGTTGGTTAATTTTAGTTTTTTTATTTTTTATTTTTTTGATTTGGTTTGAGTGATACACTCATCTCTTTCTGTTCGGTTAAATTCTAGCATAGTATAAGGTTTGCTCCTTGGAGCTCAGTAATTTCCGTCCCCTGGTCAGCTTGCCTTGGTTAAATAAAACTATAGTACTCTGTCAGATGGAAGTGTGAACTTATTGGTGCACCTGGTCTTAGCACCACTTTCACCAATAGATGATTTCCCCAGTTCAGCTTAAGTATGATTCTTTGACACCAACTTCCTCGTTGGTTGTCTTCCTCCCTTCAATAAACCTCTTGTTAGTTTTACATTTTTCCTTATGTTGACTTTGGCGAACTTGTGCGCAGACCTCTTCAAGGAGGTCTCACTTCATGTTAGCCAAACTTCTTTGTCTTAAAATTAAGACATCATCATGGACACCGAAAGGCCTCCCAGGTTCCCTCTAAAACAAAGCACCCATGTACTTTAGCCTGTCTAAAGATTGGTTGTGAACGCTCCTTTGGGGCACAGCCAAATCTTGTTGTCTGTTCAATCCCTATTTATGTTTACTGTGTTAACCACCCTCGCCCTAGATCACTTTAGCTCAAGAACCTTATATGGGGCTACCTTTCTTTTAATACTGATTACTAGTTCCTTCGCGTTGGTCCAGTGTACCATGCTCCGCCACACTGGGAACTTGAGAGATATAGACACTCTCCTGACATTAGACAACTAACCACTTTTTTAATGTGCACAAACAGTTTCATTGTGACTTTTGCAAAGTGCAAATTGGGTGCACCAGCTGTTGGCCACAGCTGCGGTGGGGCTCACCTCTCTTTTCTCATTTTGCCAATGGTTGAAGCCTCTCAGAGTTATTCTTTCTGCCTCCAACTTGGAAGTACCCACCCTTCTTTCTTGTACATGGTGGATACAGTTGCTTTGCAATCTGAGAGTTGTGATTCTTTAACTTTCCACTGAAATTAACAAAATTGACACCAATAAACTGTTTTTTTCTTTGGCACCGCGTTCAGATGGTTCAGGTGGGATCATCAATGAATGGCCTGGTGATTATGGCCTTGGATAACGTCATACAACCCATTGCCAAAATGGGTATGGGGTCATTTGCAACCCAAAACACATTTTATAATGACGTTTCCTTATATACAACCAAGCCATATCTCTTCTCTTATGGCTCAGATATGGGACCCATTTAAGTCACCAAATCACTCCAGATAACACATACTTGACCACAACCATGATCCGCAAAACACAGGAGGTGGAAAAGGAGTTACTTCTTAAATACAAAAATGTTTATGCAGTTGCTGAAGATATGGTGGTATATGTGACCTCAGTAGTAAGAGTGGCCAACTATCTCTCTACATTCTATGATGCAGAAACGTACCCTGGAGGTATGCTAATGCCTGAAGAAGATTTTTGTGGTGAAGTGTTAGTGTTTTCTGCTATAGATAAAGATCATTTGGGATATTTTTAATTGACTGCTACCCTTTCATCCCCATTAGGGAAAATCAGCAAAATTATTTCGGTGGATATTGGAGCCTCTGAGAATTTTATGGACCAAGACAAAGCTGGCTACCTTGAGCTGAGTTACTTGCCAGGTGGTATAGTTAGGGGAGGGGCTTCCCAAGGTATTTCCACGCTGAAAATTATGGATATAGTTGATTATCAAGTTGGCAAATATCATTTGTCTGACCCCTTCCAAGATATCAAAACCTATTGTGCCCCATAATTTTGGGTGTAGAGTGGTGGCGAAAGTTTGACGTCAGAACCAACTTGAAAGACAATACCTTGTCCTTAACTTTGAAGAATGATCACAAGTTAGTTGTCCCTTTGGCTAAAGCGAACTTTCAGGGCGACTTGCCCCATTGGCCCAATATCCCACACTCAGTCTTGCTCCGTTGCTGAAGCCCTTTTTGGAGGTTCCCTTACCTTCCTGTTTGGAGGGGTTGGAATCTTCGTTTGATGCAGCTTTAGCCAATCTACTACCAGTTCATTCAGAGTTTGATTGCAAGTTAAAGCTCACTGTTGATCTGGTGCAAAATCTTCCCAGATTTATCCATTGAGTGTATGGGAGGAAGCGGCCTTAGATGTGTTGGTTAAGGAGCAGTTAGCCAAAGGCGTGATTTTTTAGCAAATCTCTCCTGTATGTTCCCCACTTCTCTTTGTGGATAAGGTTGATAGTATCTGTTAGGATTTAACCTGCTTCCACTTAGCCCCATTAAAATTTCCCTACCTTCGATACCTCTCCAAAAATTCTTCTTACCTCATTGGAGCATTATTCTCTGCAGCCTAACCAATTTGTCAAAGGAAAGCCTGCTGTCAACTCTCCCCTGATCAATGCCAGGGTGCTGAAGATCTTACCAGTGGAGGACTTCGTTACCCTGAAAGAACTAAGACGAAGACACAGCCTATAAATATCCGCCCCTTTAACTAAATAAAGTTATGTTTTTACCTCCAGTTTGCTCTTGATTTTGCTTATTTCTAGAGCCTCTGTTTAGCAAGCTCCTCTCCAGCCATCGGCATCACAATCACCAGTTTTATTACAGTAGGTCCCTCATCAACTATCTTAAGCTTATAGCGATTCATCAGCCCCTACATATAGGATTCCCAGCTCTCCCCGCTATCAAGACTCTGCGGGACATTTTATACCATCCATTTTGGTATGCTTCAGAGAAACTAATACCCTCAGCTACCCTATCATGACAGTACCTTATGCCCATGCATAGATTATGGGAATCTCAACAACGTCACAGTACCAGACTTGCATCCTATCCCATTGGACTCACAGATTGCATGCTATGTGGAGAAGGCGAGAAACTTCTTCAAGCTGTATTGTTTAAACGCGTTCAATAAAATCCTTATTAAGAAGGGCCAGGAGTGGCTGACCACATTCTTTACCAGAAAAAGGATTTTCCAAATTTGGGTTATGCCCTTTGGGCTTAAAAATGCCGCTGTTATCTTTCAACGCCGTATTGATGTGGCTTTGGAGGACTTGCTGGGGTATGTGCAGTAGCCTATATGGATGATATTCTGGTATTTTTCCCCAAAAATGATCCCCATGCAGTACACCTTTGGCAGGTGATGGAGCGTTTGAGGGGAGCTGACCTTACATTAAAAATTAGTAAATGTGAATTCTTAAAGTCCCAAATCATCTTCATGGGCAACTTCATGTTTGACCAAGGGCACATGATAACTCCAGACAAGGAGAAGGTGACTTATGAGTGGCCCAATCCAACTTTGGTTAAGAAATTGAGAAATTTTTTGGGGATATGTACGTTTGTTGGGACACCAGGGGGTCTGAAGGCTGGTCCTTCAAAGCTAGCTAGAATGGACGATAGGCGGAGTGAATAATTAGTCCCACTGGCCACAGCAGAGCGGGGAGAGCTGGAAAGCTGTAGGGTTTTCAGTAGATAAACTAAATGGATATTAACTTAACCAGGTTCATAGGTCCTTAGCAAATGAACTTTTACTAAAGAGCCTAAAAGCAGGTAGAGCATAAAAAGTTATTCTATTTAGTGAAAGGAGTGGATATTTATAGGCTGTGTTTTCATCCTAATTCTTTCAGGGTAATTACATCCTACACTGGCAAGATCTTCAGCACCCTGAATTTAATCAGGGGGAGTTGATGGCAGGCTTTTTTTTTGACAATTTGATTAGGTGCTGAAATTTAATGCTCCGTTGAGGTGAGAGGAAATTTTGGAGAGGTATCTGAGGTAGGGAAATTAGAGTGGGGCTGAGTGGAAGCGATTCAAATCCCAACAACTCCCCCTTAAAAATCTTGATGAGGGGGATGGTACTTGTACAGAAAATGGCTATGGACGCAATTAGCTACAGTGCCAGTACCAACAGCAATAGATTATTCAGGCCCCCTATGGTGTATCACCCAATAAGGACCAGACCAAGTGGTGGCAAGCTTGTGGTTCCTACCCCCAGGGCGATGGTGGTTAGAGTCAATAGCCAATTTGATGGAGGCGGAGCCCATATTGGTGAGAGAGGAGTGTGAAGCTGGAGATGAGGAGATAAATGCAGTGAGAAAAGGTTTAAATTTGATAAGGTGGCCAATATCAATGATCAAATTCATAAACTTTTGAAATCAAAGTGGCTTGGCCATCAGTCAAGTTGACCTTAAAGTTTGGATAGGGAGGCTCAGATTTAATTTTGATTAAAATATTTTCTTTAGACTTGGGATCAGGTAGTTTGGCTTTTTTCTTAGCTCTGTGGCCTATATTATTGGTTGAATTTTCAGTTGGGTTAGTTGCAAGATCTGAATAAGGCAACTTGATTTTAAATTTAGTTAGAATTTTAAAATTTATATTTAAACTGGATGAATAATTAAGGTCCTCGATATCCAGTCTATCTCCAGGTGGTGTATTTTTATAGGTTAGATTTGGAGAGGTAACCACCAATTCAGCCTGGTTTTGGGTTTTAATATCTAGGAATATTGTGCGAGCAGAGTGGCAGGTAGGCGAAGGCAACATCTTGAATTTTTGTAGAGTATATTGAGTTTATCAGGGGATTTTAGTTCTCTGACATTATTAGGGGTATCTAGAATATTAGTAAAGATTAAACAAGGATTATAATAATAAAAAAGGGTAGGGGGTGGAAGGCGAGTCAGTAAGGGCGTATGGCTACCAACCTGAAGGTTGCGGGTTCAATTCCCACCCTTTGCACATTGATCAGGGTGCCAGCCAAAGGAAGCTATTGGCAGTTAGTAGGTCTAATAACACGAAAACCTTACCCATGACGTAACCAGAAAAATTTGAGTCCCAATCCAGAGGTGAAAAACTTTCTTTGACAGAGTTGACCCTGTTCAGGTTTCATGTCATTTCTTTCTTTCAGTGATGCCTGTCCCCTGGTCAGCTTGCCTCGGTTAAATAAAATAACAAAAAAGGGTTTTGAATAAAGTAAAATGATAGGAGAGTGCAATTTGGCCTTGAGGGCACTTAGCTCCACTGGCCCAAGTGAATTGTTAGGTGTTTCAGCAACCTCAGCAGAGAAAAATGAGTTTGGAGCCAAAGCATTTAGCTCAGCATTTTCATTTTGATTGTTGCAAAGCTCTGTTTGGCTGCCAAATTTAACTTGAGATTTTCTTGGACTTTAGCTTTGAAAGCATCTACTTCCTCCTTTCCAGCAAGCCTGAGCTCTATTATCTTGAGTTTCATTTCATCAGACACAGGAAGATGCTAAAGACATGATTCTTGAATTTGTGTCAAGCTCTGACAATAACTATCTGCAGCTGCGTCAAGGATTGCTCAATTTTCATAAAAGTGTTTTTCAGCCAATTGATCATTTCAAGAATTTTCACCTTCAACTAAGATGAGCTCCCAAGATTTGCGATCAGCACTCTCTTCCAATTGATAAGTCTGCTCTTTACAAAAGATGAGCTGTCAAGTCCATTCATTTTGGCAGGTTCCATAAAGATAGTGCAATCCAGATCTTCAAGAAGTGAATCATATAGATTATTCATTTTTTTATTCACCTCTTCATAAGTTTGAGCTGTTCTAAAGGTAAGCTCATAAGTAAGCTCCATATCCTAAAAAGGAGTTTGATACAGTTTTGACCTTTTAATGGAAGTTCATCCAAAGGTGAGCGTATCAAGCTCTGGGTGCAGCTTGTAAGGGAACCTGGCAGGGAGCACCACTTTTGTTGGGACACCAGGAAGTATGAAGGCTGTTCCTTCAAATCTAGCTAAGATGGACAATAGGCAGAGTGAATAATTAGTCCCACTGGCCACAGCAGAGCGGGGAAATCCAGAAAACAGTAGGGATTTACAGTAAAGATAAACTATATGGGAACTTAACCTAACCAGGTTCAGAGGTCCCAAGTGAATGAACTTTTACTAAAGAGCCTAAAATTAGGTAGGGCGTAAGAAGTTATTTTATTTGGTGAAAGGAGCGGATATTTATAGGCTGTGTTTTCATCCTTGTTCTTTTAGGGTAATGACGTCCTCCACCGCCAAGATCTTCAGCACCCTGACATTGATCAGGGAGGAAGTCAATGGCAGGCTTACCTCTGAAAAGTTGACCAGTTGATGGAAAATAATGCTCCGTTGAGGTGAGAGGAAATTTTAGAGAGGTATCTGAGGTAGGGAAATTAGAGTGGGGCTGAGTGAAATCAAGTTGAATCCCAACAACGTTCCATAAGAAATTCACACCAAATCTGAAGTGGCAGCTTCTTTGTTTAAGGCGGGTGGGGCAAAAGTGCTCCAGTGGCCTCCCAACTTTGCAGGATGCCTTCCAAGCGGTAAAGTGCACCCTGCTGTCCACGTCCATTCTTTGCCATGTTGACCCCAATAAAGAGTTCATTGTGGCTTCTGATGCCTCCAACCTTGCCATAGCAGCAGCCCTATTACAAGTTGGCAAAAGTGAAATAGAGCATCTGGTGGGATATTTTTTTGGGAATATGTCTTTGCTGAGTTGAACTATGCCGTATATGATGAAGAGTTAATAGCAGTGGTTGAGGCGCTGACTTATTGGCGTCATCACTTGCATGGCTCATCCCAACCCTTCCTCATATGTACAGACCACTGTCTTTCTGTACTAATGCGCACCTCATGACTTGACCCCACAGCAAACCCACTGACATGAGACCCTAGCCCAATTTGTGTTTTTTATGAATTTACCAAGGGCAAGGAGAATGGTTTAATGGATGCTTTGAGCCGCAACCCTGCACTAGCTCTAAATCCTAAGGAGGTGGAGGTGCATAATACCCATTTGATGATTCCTCCAGGTAAGATTATGACTCAACTTCCCTCTCCCTTGGCCCACAGGCCAGCGCTTGCTCCTCTGGAAAATGTTGAGGAATATGGAATGTTCAGAAAGGTAGTCCTTTCACAGCCTTTTTTGGCCAAATATACTATGGTCCTTGCTAAGAGCGCATTGAATTAGGAGGAAATTACCAGGTGTAATCATGTGAAGGATGGGATGTGTGGTTTCAGGGGCGCCTATGGGTTCCCACAAAACACCTTCACCTGTAGATCATCCAGATTATCATGATGGAATCACCGTTGGCCATCCTTGGAAGGCGAAGACTCAGGAGCTAGTTTGCCTCACTTATGATTGGAAGGGGTTAGCTGCACAGGTGGACAGGTATTGTAAAGAGTGCCTGGTCTGCAACCAAATGAAACCAAATTGTTAGCCACTAGCAGGGATGTTGTTACCAATTCAAAAGGCTGAAGGGTCATGGACATCTTTATTAGTGAATTTTATTGTGGAATTGCCTATATCTGATGGCCACAATGCCATAATGGTAGTGGTGGACCGTTTTACAAAGTTTGCCCACTTCATTCCCTTCATGCCACAGTTACCATGGCTGAGAAGACTAGGCTCTTTGTCACGCATGAGTTTGCTCTTCACAGGGTCCCCAAGAAATAACTAACAATTGTGGAACCCAGTTTACCTCCATCTTTTGGGAAGAGTTGTGTGAAACTTCATTTTCTCCCCTGCCATTCAACTGCATATCACCCCCCAATCAGTTAGGCAGAATAAACAATTGAACCAAAGCCTAGAACAGTTCTTGTTGTGTTACACCGCAGCAGATCATTCAGATTGGGTTTCCCATCTCCCCAATGCGTCAGGTTGATGTAATACTGACCTGGTTGGTGGTAGTTAACCATGAGCTAGCATAACCAAGGGGTTTGATCCAGTATGACAAGGACACTAGAGGCGTCCAGGTATAAGGAATGGTGGCTAAGCTGATTTTAAAATCTGATGATTGCTCTCTTGATAATTGTGATCCTGTGCGCTTAATTGGGAAGAGGTTTGGCCAATTTGATCCTCGATTTTTCCAGTGGTTTATAGTATTCTGACCATTCAGAAAACACTAGGTGTATTAAAATAGCCCTGACTCTTCTGGTCAATTTTGGGCTTAATTTTCCCTTTGTAATTGGGAACTTCTTCTAGGGCAGGCAAAGTTAAAAACTGTGGATCTTGAGATCCCAGCTTACAGGCACTCTTTAAAAAAGATCCAGATAAAAACCAGAAAAGAGATAATATAAAATACATCTTTATTTCAAGAATAATACTTGATAAATATTCATTAGTCCAGGTGCTGATATTTATACCTCTAGGGCATCTCCTGCCACATTTGAGTATGCAATTTCTACAGATTTATTATAAACCTCAGTTTGGCCCTTGAACTATTATGACTATGACCTATTGCTAGGTTTATTGGTGGCAAAATACTCTCATATTTGGTAGAATTTCAGGGACAAGAGTTGCAACAATGAGTGTGCAAAATTGTCCTAGGATCATCTCAATATGAGTTTCATCATACTGATGACAAAATACAAATATTGGGAAATTTTGGCATTGATTTAAATAAATAATGCATCCTTAATCAGGACATTGGCAGGCATCTCTTGAGAGCACTAAGTGCTCCCATTTGGGCGGTCCATGTGCAAGTACTCTTGTGCCAATTATGAGGATTGACATACAAATTTTGCCCTAGAGCGGGAAATTAATTATTCTTAGGACCAGCTCAATTTTTATTTTCATCATACAGCTGATGGATACAACTCCCTAATCAGAATATCAACTGGCCCTCTCAATAGTACTAGGTACTCCAATTTGGGCGATCCATGTGCAAGTGCTATTGTGCTGATTATGAGGATTGACATACAAATTTTACCCTAGGGTGGGAAATTGATTAAATTTTTTACATCTATTTGTCCATGGGATTTTTAGACGTTATCTTTGGGTCAATCCCAAACAATTTCTTATGGTGAATAATTGAAATTGTTTTAATTAGTCAGAACCAATTGCTAAGTTTTGTTGTATTGATGTATTGGCCTGAATGTGAGAGTATATTCAGCCTGAGCTTTTGATAATATAATTGAATTGACGGTGTGATAATCAGCCTGAGCCATGTTATTGCAATATGCTTTAATTAGAGTATTAGCTCAAGCATTAGGAGGATAATCAGCCCAATCTGTTGGTTGTCAAAGGTTTTAGTTTTGGGTCAACCACCAAAATTTAACATTTCCCCCACTTGACTTTAACATAAGCCCTAAGATTCCTGATTATCCTTCATTTATCTTTGTCATTTTTTAATTTCAGTCCAAACTGCTGATGAGTCTGGAGTTGGATCCTCTCCCCATCCTCAAGTGCAAACTAAAGTATTAATTAGATGTGATATATATTATTATTAGAGTTTAATACTTATTTAATATTATTTTATTTTATTATTTTATTTCTTTTTCTGTTTTTCTTCTTTTCTTTACTATATTTTATTTTATATTGCAAAGCTATTATTTTATTTTTTTTAATTGGCCAAGCTTTTGAACCTTTTTATAAACTTTAAGTAAACACAGTTGTATATACAATTGGCCCCAAAATCTCTGTTAGCATGTGTTGTCTTCTCCATGTTGGTCAAGTTATGCAAATCGGCCATTATAACAACATTGTTAAGGCTGATTAAGTCTTTAATGTTTTTGTTCACAGTATCCTTTTCAGTTTGGACATATTCATAAAGTCATCGTGCTTTGAATTTAAGTCCAGGTAATTTCTTTGGCCTGAATTGCCATGTAAGGTGAGTCATTCTGTGCTTTCGGATGTAAGGTCAATCAGGCTTGTATCTACATGAGCTCCCCCACTGTGATAAGATCCAGAGAGTAGGAGGTAACCGCATCAGAGCTAGTTTCTATCTCATCAAAATTTCATCTGACCGAATCTGTCAGAAACTGGTTAAGTTGGTCCATTTCAGAGAGTGTCACCAATTTTGAGTGAGCTCCAGTTGTTAAGTTCTGAGGATTGCTCTTTATATAATTAAGGTCCTGCACGCTTTATCAGGAAGAAGTTCAGCCAATTGATCCTTGATTTTTCCAGTGTCTCAGTATTTTGACCATTCAGAAACTCACTAGGCATATTACATAGCCCCAACTCTTCTGGTCAATTTTGGTCTTAATTTTCCCTTTGTAATCAGGAACTTCTTCCAAGGCAGGCAAAGTTACAAGCTGTGGATCCTGAGATCCCAGCTTGTAGACACTCTTCAAAAAAGATCTGGATAAAAATTAGAAAAGAGATGGAAAAAATATATCTATATTTTAAGAAATATTCAATAAAAAATTCATTAGGCCAGGCGCGTTACTTATATCTCTAGAGCATCTCCTGGCTACATTAGAGCATACAATTTTAACAGATTATTTTCCACCTCAGTTCAGACCTTGAACTATTTATGACTATGACCTATTGCTAGGTTTATTGGTGGAAAAATACTCTCATATTTGGGAGTATTTCAGGGTTGAGAATTACAACAAGCATGCAAAATGTCCTAGGATCATCTCAATATGAGTTTTGTCATACTGCTGACAAAATATGAATTCTGGGAAATTTTGGCATTGATTTAAATAAATGACACACCCTTAATCAGGACATTGGCAGGCCTCTTAGTAGCACTTGGTACTCCTATACAGGCGGTTCACGTGCAAGTGCTATTGTGCTAATTACAAGGATTGACATATGAATTTTGCCATATGGTAGGAAATTAATTATCCTTAGGACCAGCTCAATTTGTGTTTTTGCATACAGCTGATGGAAATGACTCCCTTTTCAGGATGTCAACTGTCCCTCTTGTAGCACTAGGTACTTTCATTCAGGAAGTCCATGTGCAAGTGCTATTGTGCTGATTACAAGGATTGACATACAAATTTTACCCTAGGGTGGGAAATTGATTATGTTTTTACATCTATTTGTCCATGGGATTTTTTTGACATTGTCTTGGGTCAATACTGAACGATTTCTATGAGTTATAATTAAGAATTGTACCCAAAATTATTCGGGACCAATTTGTCAAGTTTTGTTGCATTTGTAATCATCCTGAATATGCGAGTGTATTTGGCCTGAGCTTTTGATAATATAATTGCATTGATGTTGCAAAAAAAAGGCCCAAGCCATGTTATTGCAAAAAAGCTTTTAATTAGAGTATTAGCTTGAGAATTAAGAGGATAGTCAGCCTGCTCTGTAGGTTGTCAAAGGGTTTATTTTCAGGTCAACCATCAGAATATAACAGCTGGTATGGGAGTTTCCTAAAGATATATTTTTAAATGGGGAAAGTTAGAAGAGAGTTTCTTATGGGCTGAGGTGGTGGATCAGTATTGATAACACTTTAGTAAATAAACTTGATAGTATTTGCATGGTAAAGAATATTTTTATTGAATGCAAAGATTAACTTAATGAATGCATTAGTTTTAGATACCATCTAACTTCCTGGACTTACCTAATCTTAATTTATTTTAAACAGTTCACTATTCTTCTCTAAAACTTATGGGTTGCAAATTGCATGTGATTTTGAAAGGCAGTGGGAATCATCTCAGTCTCATTGTAAATTTGGTTTGGTGCAATTAACTGACTCAATATTATTGCAATTGAGGTAATTAAAATGATTAATTGATTTTTTTCACTACAATTATTCATTTGATATGCAATTATTTGATCTAACTTCATCACATATCCTCTTGATCTGATAGATGATGTCTGTTCACTCAGGAATTTCACTAATGTCAGGATTTACCCTGACATCATTACTCACCAAAGCTGAAGCTACCTGCGAGGCCTTCTTCTTCCATTTTTTAACAGCTTGCCTGCATTATTTAAGTTCTCCTCAAGCTCCCAAGCTCTCTCTTCTGCAGGATATCCAGCCCACTTCACCAGGTTCTGCACTTTACCATGATTTTTTTGTCTCCCATTAATAGCCTCCACCTCATACTCAGAACAGGGACTTTTAATTTTGGTGGTGCTAGCTCTTTGACTTTCTGGTGTGGTAGGGAACTTCCTTCTTTTTTGTGCAAGAGGAACGACGGAATACATTGTGATTTTAAACCTTCAGGCAATTCAAGACGGTAAGCCAACTTGCCTATAACCTCTGTGACCTTGTATGGCCCTATGCGCCAATGAGCAAGTTTCTGAAATGGTACATCCAAAGGAATATTGCGAGCATCCAGGTAAACTTGGTTACCTACTTTTAACACCTTACCAGGCACATGCTTCTTGTCTGCAGTCTTTGTAAGTATGTACCATTCAGTTCAGACTTGCCAAGCAAAGTGCATGAGTTTGATGAATTTCATAAAAATTCACTCCCAGTGGGGTTGTCTGCTTCAACAGATGACAATGGTTCCCAGTTCACATCATGACAATAGCTAGCTTTGAATGGTGAAATTCCAGTTGAAGAATGATATAGAGTGTTATAATAGAACTGGGCCATAGGCAACAACTCAATCCAGTTGTCCTGCTCCGCATTAACATAGCATCTCAGGTACTGCTCCAGCACCTGATTAACTCTCTCAGTATGTCCATCAGTCTGCGGATGATATGCGGTGGATAATTATCTCATGATTCCAAGGTCTACAAGGAGCTGTTTCCAAAGTTTGATGTGAATTGAGGCCCTCTGTCTGAGATCACCTCCTTGGTAGTACTATGAAGCAGGAATACATTTCTCAAAAAAGACGAGCTATCTCTTTAGCTGTGACATTGCTAGTAGTTGGGATAAAATAAGCCATTTTTAGTAAATCTATTTACCACCACCAATACTGCATTAATCCTTGGGAACGGGGTAGCTCTACTATAAAATCCACAGGTATTGACTCCCATAGCTTTTATGCGAATGATAATGGTTGTAATTGTCCATCAGGAAGTCCTCTACAAACCTTGGTACGCCCACTGACCTCACATTCTGCCACATATTTTAAGATGTACCCTCTAAGACCATGCCATTGGTAAGTTCTTTGAATCAGTTGGATCATTTTATTCTTCCCAGGGTGTCCTGCCATTCCTACATTGTGGTGCTCGCACATGACATCCAAATTTTAAGGGTCCTTCTGGTACATAAAAACAATCTTTTCAGAATACTGACTGACCCTTTAACGAGTAACCTTTTTGTACCACACGCTGTATAAGTTTTGAATAAGATCATTCTTCATATTCTGACAGAAAACATCATCATTTTGAACATTTAAAATCTCATCTCCATGGCCTACTAGTACAAGATGAGATAATAATGCAGCGGGATCTTTGGTCTTCAGAAGCACCTGTGTATTAAACTCTGTAATTTTCCCCTCTTCAGGTATCATGCCAGGACGCCATCTTAAAGAATCTGGAACCACATTAATTTTCCCAGATTTGTAACCAATGTCCAAGTCATAATCCGCCAGAGTAAATGCCCATTGTGCCTGACACTATTTCAATTGCCATGGGGTGAAAAAGTAAGTTGAGTTTTTATGGTCTGTTAAAACTTTCACTAGGTACTTTGCCCCATAGGTACTGGCGCCAGTGTTTTAGACATTGAACAATGTCAAAGATTCCTTGTCATAAATAGGATAGTTGCATTTTGCTGGGATGAATTTCTTGGAATAGTAGGCTATGAGATGCAGCCTATTATCATCCCCCTCCTGCAACAAACCCCCCAAGAGCGTATCTTGAATCATCAGTCTCAACCACAAAGGGCTTTTCATCATTGGGCTTTGACAACACATGTGCAGAAACAAAGGCAGCCTTCAAGTCATAAAAAGATTTTCTGCCACTTGAGACCATTTATATGGAACACTTTCTGATGTAAGCCGTGTTAAGGGTAATGAAATAGAAAGAAAGTCTTTGATAAAATCCCTGCAAAAGTTTTCCAAGCCTAAGAAACTGCAAACATCCTTCCAACTATTAGATGTAGGCCAAGATGTGATGGCATCCACTTTGCTAGGTGCCATGGTGAACCCATTCCTTCCCACAACATAACCAAGAAATTCAACTTCCTCCTGTGCAAACTCACATTTTGATAGCTTCACATGCAAGTTGTATCTTCCAAGCTTCTCAAAGACCAAGTTCAAGTGCAGTAAGTGTTCCTCCTGCGTCTTGCTGTAGATAAAGATGTCATCAAGGTAGGCTATGAAGAAGTAGTCCAGGTAGCCACCTAGCACCGTATTAATCATTTTTTAAAACGTAATAGGTGCGTTGCACAACCCAAATGTCATCACCAGATACTCAAATAGCCCAACTCGTGTCTTAAAGGCTGTTTTCCACTCATCACCTTCTTTTATCAATATCTGGTTGAATGCATCCTTCAAATCAACTTTAGAAAAGATTGTAGCTACAAACAATTGGTTACTCAAGTGATCAGCATCAGGTAAGGGATACCAGTTCTTTATATTTATTTCATCGAGCTTCTAGTAGTTTATACATGGCCTTAGTCCACAGTCCTTCTTACTACCAAACAACAATGGTGATGAACAGGGAGATCGGGACACTCATATAAACCCCTGTTCAAGCATTGTATCCAGGTATTCGCTCAGGGCAATCTGTTCCCTCTTATTGCAACTATAAATAGGTCCATGGGTAGGCTTCTTCCTTTCTAGTAAATCAATTGCGTGATCAAAGGATTCATGAGCTGGTAGTTGCTTATCCTCCTCCTATCCAAAAAGTGAAGCCCATTTTGAGAGATACTCAGGGATCCTTCCTTTAAAAAGTTCCAATGGACCACCCTGAGAAACTGTTGCAGACATGTACAAACCTTTATGCTCTTCTAACGCACACTCAATGAGCTTATCCTTTGGCTTAATTGTGATAGAGTTCCTTTTATAATTGTGCTGGAGTTCAACCTGTGTCCACCAAGGATACCCAAAAATTACAGGATGGGGTGAACTACGCAGGACCCAAAACACAACTTTCATTTTACTTACCCCAAACTTTAAGTCAATGTAACGTGAGCAGCGGTAAGATAAAGACTCTTCATCATTCCTCAAGGTTACTTTTTATCAAAGGTTCTTTTGCATGCAAGCCTAGCATTCACTGCATGCTCTGAGATGAAGTTCCGTGAGTCCCCACTTTCCAGCAAAGTTATAGTTTTCAGATTTTCTTTCCAACAAATAAATTTAAACTCAATACTAAATAAGACTGCTTATCATTTTTAATGAGGAATTGAGGGTCTAAGGTTTTCACTTATGATACTTCTGTTCCCAGAATTCTCTTGGTATGCTAATGCCCACTATTCAACCCTGGGTGACCTCAATAACTTTGTTTAAGGGTAGCGTGATGGGGTGGTGTCCAATAAAATCTGATAAGTGAACTTCCAACCCTTGTCTGAGATAAAGCGCTCCCATTTCCTCATCTAATTCTGCCCTCTAGAAGTTCTCAAGGAACTTATGAATATATTCCTCAATGGTTTGACCTTCCTTTTGAAGGTTCATCAAGGCAATCTGTGCCTGTAATCTGTTACCAGTGGAAGCCGCTGCAGCTAACAACTGGCCTTTGAATGCTCCATAATCTTCACACAAATTCTCACACTCTTCTAAGGCTCTTATAAACCAACCCAAAGCATCACCAGTGAGTTGTAGGTCTACTGCCATAATTTTTCGCGCATCATCTGAATAGTAATCAAGATAAGCTTTGAATAAGCCCCCAACAACGCAAGACTTTCCTTCACTTCAGCTAAAGTTAATTTCTTAGGTAAGGGGACTGTAGGATAATTCATAGTTGTATGTTTGGCCACACTAAATGTCTACATCTGACTGGGTCCTACTGCTTCATTATAAGTTATTTCATATTGCTTAACTGGTGAAACCATCCGCACCAGTAATTGGTAACTTTTTATCAATAAAACAAATATTAAAGCTCCCAATAATGAAAATGCGGTGAGATATTTATTATAAATTATGGAGGTCAAATTGTCAGGGACTAGTGTACTACTGACCTGGTTGGTGGTAGCTAACCATGAGCTAGCATAACCAAAGGGTCTGATACATTATGACAAGGACACTAGAGGTGTCCAGGTATAAGGAATGGTGGGTAAGCTGGTATGGGGGTAGCCTAAAGATATGGTTTTAAATGGGGAAAGTTGGAAGGGAGTTTCTTGTAGGCTGGGGTGGTAGATCGGTATTGATTACACTTTTGAAATAAAATTAATAGTGTTTGCATGATACTAATATTTTTATTGACCGCTAAGAACAACCAAATGAATATCTTAATTTTATATACCATCCAACTTCCTGGATTTACCTAAGCTTAATTAGTAGTTAAAACAGTGCACTATTCTTCTCTGGAGCTTAAGGGATTGCAAATTGCATGTGATTCTGAAAGGCAGTGGGAATCATCTCAGTCTCATTGTAAATTGGTTTGGTGCGATTAACTGACTCAATATTATTGCAATTGAGGTAGTCAAAATGATCAATTGAACATTTTCACCACAATTATTCATTTGATATGCAATTATTTGATCTAACTTCATCACATATACTCTTGATCTGATAGATGATGTCTGTAATCTCAGGAATTTCATTAATGTCAGGATTTATCCTGGCACATGGCCCATTTTAGTTATAACAAATCCCAACTTGCATCAATCAGTTGCTACCCCTTCTTCGCCAACTATAGCTTCAATCCTTCCTATGACATGGAGCCAGTTGTGGATCCAAGGTGGAAGCGGTGGTGGACTTTTCAAAATTGATTAAGAAATTACACCAGGGAGTGAGCATGAATTTAGATGCGGCCATGAAGGATACAAGGAGAACGCTGATGGTAAGAGATGAGTTGGACCAGCGTATAAGGAAGGAGATCTTATGATGCTGGATGCTAAAAACATCAGAATCAAGCAACCATGCAAAAAAACTGGGACCAAAGAGAATTGTGCCATAATGCGTTGTCAGAAAGGTGTGCCACGCCTCATACCAGTTGGATCTCCCCCTTGTTTTAAATCTTTTCAGTGATCTATGAAAGCAAGCTTACATTGTTTGAGGCCCCCACCAGATACTCTAGATGCTTATCTCGTGGATGAGGCACCAGAGTGGGAAGTGGAGGAGACTGTAGCCTCTCATTGAGTAAGAAAAACTTTGTATCTCATATCCTGGAAAGCATTTGATGCAGAGGAGAACAATTGAGTCCCAGTGCATGACTGCACCCATGCCCAATATCTAATCAAAGCATTCCACCAGAGTTTCCTGGAGGCCGCAGGATCAAAGTCCACAAAATCCATTGCTGCCATGAAGTTGGTCCCTTCCCACAAAAACTTTTCCTTGGTGAATGCCCCTGGAGGGGGTGGAGCCCAAAAAGGAGGAGAGGGTAATTTCATGTTCACATGACTTCATTAAAAAAACCAACTGTCTAGACAAGGATGGACGTCAGGAGTCCAAAAAGGTCAAATTTCAGGACTTTCCTGACCTCAAGCACACCGTGGATCAACGCTGGGTGCAGGCCAGATATTCCCAGGTTGGTCCAGAGGAAATGAAAAATGCCCAGCCATGGGTTACGTCGGTGGCGTTCAAACAAATGTCTTATCTTCTTAATCATGACAGTTTGGTTCAGTTGATCAGTGAACAGGGTTTTGAAACCAGTTCAATTTTCAAAATTTCCAGCTCAGGTCAGCCTTGTCTTCAATTGATAACCTGAGTTTGGTTGATCACTAGTTACAGTATTCTGCCTGATGAAAGCGTGCAATTAATTGTGCACCTGGGCTTAGCATCACTTTCATTGATCAATAACTCCCTGAATTAGCATAAATATGTTTTCTTAATACCAATCTTTCTTGTTGGTCATCTTCCCTTTAAGTACATCCCCCGTTCATTTACAGTTTTTTTATTTATGGTTACTATTGCAAACCTGTGTTTGGACCTCCTCAAGGAGGTCTTTAACAACGTTGGCCATCCTATCTTCATTAAATAATCTCCAAGACCAAGTGCACCGATGGACCCCATCAGTTCCCTCCAAACTGAAGCACTTAAACCCTCCAGCACTGATCTCAGTTTGGATATGGGCTTCCCCCTGGGGCCCATCCAAGTGTTTCTGTTTATTGACTTCCAACTACTCTACACTACGCTATATTCCTTGCACAGGGTTACTTTGGCTCTGGAGCCCTTTGCGGTGCCCTTTTTACTATACCCATGACAACAAGTTTACTGACTTTGTGTCTGTGCACTGCGCACCACCTCACTGGGAACTGGAAAGTTATAGACACTCTATTGACATTGAGGAGGTGGTGGGGATGTGTCACCAGTTCAGCTGGGAGGGGAAGAGCACATTAGTGTGACCCAACCAGTGGTTAAGTTCAAGCAATTGTTGGTAGTGAGGAGGGCAAGCCCTGGATGCCCGCCCCATATGCTGAGTCTGAAAAGTAGGAGGAATACCATCTGGTTAAGTGAGTGGGGGAAATGTCAGAAACTAACCAGATGGATTCCTCCAATGATTATATGATATTTAGGATGAAATAGGCCAATCCCAGGGGATTGGCTTATTGACTGGATTTTGTGGTTATTAGTGTGATTACTAGGTAGTTGCTCCCCAAATTGGGTCAATCCAAATCCAAGTATTCTGCCAAGATTGGAAGTTATAATCGAGTGGGGCAATTTATGACCCCAAAGTATATGGATCATCAGCAACTAATAGTCAAGGATGATCCATTTATATTTATTTAAGTAAATGTTGGTGGAACCTGATGATTTCGAGTCTGAGGCAAATGAGAATGTTTCTAACACCTAATATATAATAATCAACTATCACCCAAAAAAGGCTTTTCCTAAATAATCTACTATGAATAGTCAAAGCGTGTTGTTGGCAAGAAGCCAAGTTATTCTGAGTACCTGAGTGACCAAAGCTGTTTCTAATGTGTTATCACTAAGTCAAATCTCAATTTGATATTTATTTATATAAGCAATTTATAAGGCTCACTGGCAACTCAAGGCTGAGGATGAGCCAAAACTAATTTGGATATTGGGAAAGATGGGTCAAGAAGGTTCACACCAGAAAAGAGAGAAGTGCAGCGATAGTGAGAGAGAGAATGGTTGGATGGAAGAACCAGTGATGAGCAATAGGTCAGTGACAAGCGCAGTAGCCCTTTTGTACATATAAATACCTAATGCTTCCCTCTTAATAAACATCTCCCTTTTCCTAATATCCCTTTTATTATAAGTTTGTTTATTCTTGAGGTTGGGTTTAGGCTGGGAGATCCCTGAATGGCGTGAGATACACCAAGGGGTCAGCCAGTGCTGCTGGCCCTGTCACCTAAGGCAAAACAGCAAGGACCAACCAGTCTTCATACTGGTTTGCCTACTGACCAGCAGAGCCCACTGTTGTGACGGTTGAGGTCTATCCTCAGCATCACATTGCCCTGATCTTTGGTAAGACAGGGCAGGCTGTATCTGGATGTATGGAGGAGGAGGGGGCGTTGGTCCTGTCAAGGACGCCTAAGGGGCAGGAGCTTGAAGGAGGCCAAGGAGCAAGATGGGCGTCCAAGTTGAGGAAAAACAGGAATCGAGTAACATGGGTAGTTTCGAGATTCAATTTGGATTTGAATAAGGAATGGAATGGAACTGGTGCTTGGAAGTTTCGCGGTTCATTTGGTATTCAAAATGGAACTGGTGCGGAACTGTTGAGGATTGGAACTGGCACAGAACCATTGAGTGAGGATTCCGCGATCCTGCTGTAAGGTTTACACCAAGCATCAGTCAGATTAGCACCATAATCTTGTGTTATATTTTATATTAGCTTGTAGCATGTGTATATAGGGAAGGAACTGGGATCTGGAGGCTTCTCAGTTCTGTTTTCTATCAACCTGGCCCAATATTAAATAAAAGAACTTAAAATTCATATATTTATACTTTGAGTTTATTTTGAAAATATTGCCTAACTGCAGCCATGTTTGGCTTGAATCAACAAGAATTGGACTTTGAGAGTGAGCTTGGGAGAGCTATTGCCTCCCTTTATACCTTGTCTTGGAGTCAAAGCATGTTGCTGGGGTTAAGTATACTTGCAACTGTCTTCCAGGGGGTGCTTGTCCAGTCTTGTAGCGCGCGCACAAGGAGAGTAGTATCGGGAGCCTTGTCAGCCCTATGGTCTGTAACATGGATTCTGTTGCCCAACTCATTTGTGGCTCATTGGAAGGAGCCAGTGCGTTACAACTGTCACCAGAAAAGAAATTTTCTGACATGGACATTTGTTGTTTTATTTAGTATACTATTATTTTGAAGGATGGCAATCATCATATTCTCTTCTCATTGCATCAGTGATACCTTGATCATGTGCAACCTTCTTCTGGACTACACATATTTATAAAAGCTATCTGCCAGAAATGTGATATAACATGTATCTCAATAAAAGCTTTAACCTCCATTAGTTTATTCAGTTTTTGCCCAACTAATGATAGGCACAATGCTGCATATTTCCCAAACCAAAGGGGCTTAGCAATAGCTGTCAGAAAAGCAATGTGTCAGGCAGATATTTCTAATACATAATTTTTTCCAATTATCTAATGCCCCAATTGTAGGCATCAAACCCCAAAACATTTGATTATCTTAACTCTATACTGCTAGTAAATTTGGAACCTTAAACATTTGTTTCATATCTAAAGTTGAGCCAAATGTGTCCTGTCACTTTGGGATCTAAAAAATGGGCAGGCTTGCCAAAACTTTTTAGAAGTCTCAAATTATTAATATCTAGAAAACGTTGGCAGAAAAACTTTTAAACTGGTAATGATAATTTACAGACATATGATTAATGATCAATAAAATAAAAATACTATCTTTAAATTTGTATAAGGCATTGTTGTAGCAATGTTCAGATAAAATTAAAGCATCAACATTTAGGCTTGCTATTATTCTTGTTGTAGAATTAGTATTGGCCACTTATCTCCCTACCACTAGTTTATAATGAAATTAATATATGATATGAAATTGAGTCAGCTGTTTACATGGAAAATATTTATATTTTTTACTTGAAATTTTAGAGTATAAAATGAGGCTAGTAAATACACCTATTGTTACTAAAATTTAAATAAAAATAAGCAAAATTCTTTCATTGGAATGTTCTTGGATCTCAATAATCCAGTAGTCTTTAATTTTTATTTGACATATCTTAACTTAGGTATAAGAGTTAAAAATCTGAAAGCTTTTAGAGTAATAGTGATAGCCAAACCAAAGTTCATAGACAAACTAAGGAATTTATCCTTGAGATATTTTAATGCAGAAGTTTGGCAGAGGAAAAGGTATTAAGATAAAAATCCATATTAGTAATAATGTTATCTGACAATTAGAGATAATTGTGCATATACTATAGTTAAAAGCCACACTTGCGCAGGTTAAATGAAGGTTAGTTTCAATTACTAATATGAAAATAGCTAATTTAACTTAGCCATATGTCAGGAAGTTGATATGACTGGATGATACACTACCCATATAAGCGGATTGAAGGGGAATCAAGATGAGTCTCAAGATTAACAAAAAGGGGATACACAAATTATAATCGAGCAAAATGAGAACATCTGGTGAATTGAGAGTAATCACACCAAGATTTGATACAAATGAGAGCAACTCAAAAAGGAAGAAGAATAGAAGCTACCAAGCTGAGGATGCATCTGGCTAGGGAATCGAGGTATAAAGAGCCTGATGGAAGATTAAAAGGGATAGTCTTTTTATGAGGAAAGAGGGAGCGCAGATAAATCTGTGATTATATTAAATAAAGGCCAAAATAAGGGGCAATAGCTCCATACATATTTTATTTAGTTTATTATAAGTTGGCAATCATCATATTGTCCAATTTGGTTGCTCTGTGGCTCATACCCTGTGCAAAACCAACTTGGTGGAATCAAGCCCAAACACCAAGAATTAACAGTGGTGCTCACTACAGGGGCCACTAACAACTATAATTGGAAAAAACAAAAAGCCAATTACTCTACAATAATGAGTCCTCCTCCATTCTGACAGCAAACCTGCTTGCAAAATATAATCAAAGAAGTTCTTTTGTGAGTGCAAGCTGTGCAACAGCAACTGAACAAAGAAAGGGGAATCCACCAAAAATTGCAACAATGATATGAAACGCTGCAACAGGAAATTCAAGATGAGCGGTGTAAATGTTGTTCAGTTAAAATGGAACAGTTGATCAACAAACCGTTTGCAGAGCATACCGGAGCTGGGGGAATGGATAGTTAGTGGCGATTCAGGAAAAGAATGTTATGGATCAGCAAATGAATATCCATTGGGCGGTACAGTGGACCCCCCATGTGACACCACTTCTCCCAATTCCTTTTCAATGAGTTCAAGTTCATCTGGCTGGCTGTTTGATAACGCATCAAGGAATGGTTCCCATAGTCACTCTGACAACAGTTTGCCTGTCCCTTGCAGCAGGAATCTAGAGCAAAGTGAATTCATTCATATTGAAAAATTACCTCCTTTCAGTCATGATGGGAACCTACACAGTTAACTTTAAGCGGTTTGAATTTGCTGTGGAAGGAGCTACTGATTGACAAAAAGTGAAATTGTTGCTGTCCGCTTTGGATGTGGAAAGCGCTGATCTGGTGACCTGCTATCTTCCCAACAGCTCGGTATCTTACACACAAGTAAAAGCAATTGTAATCCAGCTGTTTGGGGGTGCTACCAAGATTTCTCAACGGAAAGCTGACTTTATGACTATACAGTTTGACCAAAATGAAACTCTGTCTGAATTCACTGAGCAGTTTTTGGCAGAAGCACATGTTCTGCTTGGGGCTAATATCTTAACCACTGAAGATGTAGGTATAGCAATGATGGCGGCTGTCAAACCATATCAGGAACTATATAATGCTATGTCCCATGTGTTGGATGGGGATACCAAACTTATTTGGATTGTGAATGCCTTACATCAGCTCTCCGCCATGAACAGCGCCCCTAATGTAGCCCAAAAAATTGCTGTTGCCCCTGCTCCAACCCTTGCAGGATATAGGCTGCAGCGACTGGGTTATCAGCCGCTGGAATGTATTTGTCCCTCACATGAGTCAATATACCCTTTCCAGCCCAGGTACGCTTCCCCAGTTTGTCCACGACCTTGGAACCTTACCGGCAATATTTGGCCTGGATCTTCCACCCCAAACTATATATGCGCACCTTTTATGAACACTTGCTTCCAGTGCGGACAAAGAGGGCATTATGCAGCCAATTGCCCTAGTCAACCACATGTGTATGCAATTCCAACTAGGATAATCAAGCAGGGAAAAGCTCAAGCGGAGTAGAGATGTGATGCTCTATCTCCTTTAAGTCCAAATTTACTTGTCCCCAACAATTCCCAAATATCTTTTTGGGTAGAAATTTAACCTCAATCGGATGATATGTTATACCAGAAGCTTTTGTTGGATACCCCTGCTTCTGCTTCTGTGAGTAAAGGCTCACCCCATCTGGCCAAGCTTCGCCAAGATGTGCAGAAGCCATATGCATGGCAGATCCTGGAACAGATTGGCATTAGCAACTTGGATCCTTCACCAAACGTCACTCCTTTAGTAGGGGTTAACAGCCATTCCGGTGGAGAAAATTGCTAGTGAGTATCCTCAAGTTGGCAAGGGCATTTCTTCCTTTTTGAGTAGCACAAAGCCTTTGAACGTACAAGTGATAAGCACCAATGATTCTTCTTACTTGGAATGTACTTATTGCTACATATTCGTTCAAAACACAAAAATATGCGCTATCATAGACATGGGAGTAGCTGTGAACATAGTCCCCACTCGGTTGGTGGCTTAACTTATGTTGAAACCAGATGTGGACCATTGAGTAGTGTAAGGGACCGCGGGAACGCACAACACTGTGTTAGAAGGAGCATATAGCACATTGCCTCTATGATTTGGGTCAGTCCAGGTGTCTGCTCCGGTGGTGGTTTTGCCAAATAACCATTACTATGTTAATCAGCGCAGCTTTCATGAGGAAATTTGGCATTGTGATAGATATGGCAGAAGAAACCCTTACTATGTTTGGCCAACAGATTCCAGTATATTTTTCCTCTGGTGGAATCCCAATGGATCCAATCCACTTTGGTCAAGTCAATCTAGCATACAGTGACAGAGTGATCCCTGCTTGCTACTGGCAACTGAGTCGGTGGACCAAGATCCTCCCCAACCAGATATATGAGTATAAAGGAATCCCACTTCAAGCAACGTGCCTATAAGCTTACCATCTGGACACCAGGGCATAATGGGGACTGGGTTCAAAATCAAAGTCCCTAAGGGGCTGTATGGAGAAATCCTGGTGCCTCATCAGCACTCGCAGCTCAAACCACATGTGGCTCCAGGTTTATTGTTTCCTGGGAATGGGGAGGTGAAGGTGCTGCTCGTGAACCTACAGAAGGAGACAATAATGATTAGGTGGCACAAGTGGTGGCTTACCTACACTTTGTCCTTATTGGGGAAATTTGATGTATTCATGACTTTGGCTCCTGGGAAGATCTCAGACTACTGGCTCACTCCTCGTTCAGCGTACTGACTGTAGTTCCTCAGGAAGCACTTACAGGACTATTGGCAGATCAGCAAGATAAGGCTATGGCATTATTTGAAAAGTATCAGGATATTTTTGCAAATGACAATCATGACTTGGGGTGCGCTCAAGGAGTGGTACATCAGATTGATACAGGTGATCACCCTCCTATTCATTTGCATCCTATTAGATGATCTAGAGCAGCGTAAGAGGTTGTCTCCAATGAAGTGGATAAGCTTATCAAGCAAGGGATGCTAGAGCCATCAAACAGTCCGTGGGCATCACCTGTGCTCATTGTAAAGAAGAAGGATGGCTTGAATTGGGTGGTTATTGACTATCATAAACTCAATAATGTCATGAAGAAGGATTCTTACCCTTTTCCACGGATTGACAATGCATTAGACCAATTGGGTGGGGTGAACTATTTTTCCGCCATAGATCTGATCTTGGGGTACTGGCAGATCAAATTGCCATCAACGGAATGGGAGAAATATGTGATCATCACCTTGAGAGGGTTGTTCCAGCCAACGCGCATGCCGCAAGGATTATGTAATGCTCTGGCTACATTCCAGCATGCCATGGATACGATTTTAGGTGATTTAAAGCTGTTCTGCATCTTAGTTTACCTTGATGACATCAATGTGTTTTTGCAGACATTCACAGAGCATCTGGCCCACTTGGAGCAAGTGTTTCAGCGCCTCGCTGCCACTAATATCAAAATTAAGCCTCAAAAGTGCCATTTCTTTAAAGAGCAATTGGAATACCTTGGTTTTGTTGTGGATTCAAATGGGCTTAAACTGCAGCCAGCTAAAGTGGAAGTGATAGGCAAGATGACTCAGCCAGGAAATAAGCGGAACATTCAGGTGTTTCTGGGAATGGTTGGGTATTATTGACAATTCATTCCCAATTTCAGTTGTATCGGGGCACCACTTTTCGAGCTATTAAAGAAAAATGCTTCTTTCAATTGGATGGAATGATGCCAGAACGCTTTTGATGTATTGCATACTGTGTTAGCAAGCACACTTATTTTGCAATACCCCAACTTCAATAAGCTGTTCATAGTACAAATGGATGCATCCTTGGCTGCCATTGGGGCAGTATTATCCCAGAAGGATGATGATGGTGTGGAACATCCTGTCACCTTCTGTAGTCAGAGCTTGAACTGTCATGAACAAAACTACACTGTAACCAAGTGGAAGTATTTAGCTGTGATCTATGCTTACAAATAATTTCGGGTATATTTGCATGGGGTAAGATTTCAAGTTGTAACAGACCATGCTTCCTTGTGTTGGTTGCAGAATCTGCGTGAGCCAGAAGGGCAACTCGCACTTTGGGCATTAAAGCTCCAAGCATATGATTTTGAGATTGTACACCACCCTGGAGCTAAACACCGTATGCAGATTGTCTCTCTAGGCTGCCAACAGTTGCAATAACAGCGGATCTAGCTGACATAATGTATGAGAAGATGGTGGTAAATAGATACCAGGATGAGCCACCGCATTTGATCAAGGTACTAGACAGATTTAGGGTGGATACCTTTCTATGTGAGGGAGAACTATATAAGCGGATTGGCAACCAGACGTTGAGTTTCCTTAAGCCTTCAGCCCAACCTGCGATAATTATGGATGCTCATTGGGCTGTAGGTCACGAAGGATTGCGGAAAACACTGGAGATGTTGCGACCCCGATACTACTGGGAGAGCATGCATTACAGTATATTGGAAACAATTAGTTGTTGTCATCAGTGTCAAGTGGAAAAACCATTCCATAAGAGAACCACATATCAGCTGGTCAAACCCCGGTTCACCCGGCACACCGTTTCTATTGATGTAGTAGGACCTCTGCCAACTAGTACCAATTGGTCCAAGTATAAGTTGTCACCATAGATCATCTGACTCGATGGGTGGAGGTCAGGGCCATCAATGATTTGGGTGCAGTCACTACTGCCAAATTCATCATGGAGTGTGTTGTACAGCGACATGGCTGCCCACAATTCATTTTAACAGATAATGGAACCAATTTCACTGCAAATTCTGCCAAAGTTGAATGAGCTGATGGCGATCCGTGGGGTTTTGACCACCCCATATCATCCAGAATCTAATGGAATGGTGGAGCAGGTTAACGGAACTTTGGTGAACATCCTCTGTAAATTGGTAAATGATTGACCCTCGGAATGGAGCACCCTCCTACCCACGGCTGTATTCACATATAATATTAGCTATCATTTGTCTACTGGTAAGAGCACGTTCCAACTGCTATATGGTCGATATCCGGCTCTGCCTGCCTTGCTATATTCATGTGTAGAGGACACTGGTGGTGTGAATCCTCAGCGATATCTGAAGCAACTCACGGATACATTAATCAAGTTGCAAACAGAAGCCTACTCCACCAGTTTGGCTAAGAAAATTCGTGACCAGGCAGCCAACCAGAAGTGCCAAAGCGGACTTCCGTTGTTTGCTGTGGGGGATTATATTTTATTCCACGACCAGCATGGATTCAGATAGAAAAATAAGCTCTCCAACATTTGGGTTGGCCAGTTTGAGATTATTGAGAAGACTGGCATGGATGTCTACACAATTAAGGAACCTGCTGGGGGTCAGATTATCAACCGAGTCCATGCGAAGTTCCTTTGAGCATACAAACAGTAAGAGCCTATTGTCCAGTCAAAGGGGGGTAATGTCAGGAAGTTGATATGACTGGATGATATGCTACCCATATCAGCGGATTGAAGGGGAATCAAGATGAGTCTCAAGATTAACAAAAAGGGGATACACAAATTATAATCGAGCAAAATGAGAACATTCGGTGAATTGAGAGTAATCACGTCGAGATTTGATACAAACGAGAGCAACTCAAAAAGGAAGAAGAATAGAAGCTACCAAGCTGAGGATGCATCTGGCTGGGGAATCGAGGTATAAAGAGCCTGATGGAAGATTAAAAGGGATAGTCTTTTTATGAGGAAAGAGGGAGCGCAGATAAATCTGTGATTATATTAATATAGGTCAAAGTAAGGGGCGATAGCTCCATACATATTTTATTTAGTTTATTATAAGTCGGCAATCATCATATTGTCCAATTTGGTTGCTCAGTGGCTCATACCCTGTGCAAAACCAACTCGGCGGAATCAAGCCCAAACACCGAGAATTAACACCATGGTTTAATTTAAGTAATCTAATTAACTTATAGGAACATAAGATTTTTGTAAAATCTGCTTTAAAATGCAAATAAAAATATTAGTAAATAAATTTTTAGTTAAGATATTGATATCAATAGTTTTTTATTAATAAAGTCTAAGAATACAATGCCTAAATCATGCAAAATACATATTACTTTGATAACTATCATTGTAGTCAAAGTTGGTATGTTGGAACAAACCCAAAAAGCACTCTGCTTTATCTAGTTAGCATAAAGAAATATCAATAGTGGCTATTCCTCAGCTATGAGAGATATAATATATCTTAACGGCGTAGCTGTAAGAAAGCACTAATTATGCTTCTCTTAATTCTATAGGATATTAAGGGTTTCCTTTAATGTTCTATCTAAAAATAATAGGCAAATGATCCCAACTTTAGGTCAATTTTCTAATCCAATAGCAGCAGCTGCTGGAAATGTTGCTACCATTAAACAGTTAAGGAAAAGTTCCAAATATTTAATTTACTTTACTTTATGAACCTAGATATAATAGGATTTAACTACCTGTTGTGCAAATCTAAAAATCTCACCATAAAAAAGTTGCGACAAATATGGCAGCAAATTTGTGATCTAAAAACTTTTGTTATAATAAACCAAATTTATCATTAAAGCTAAGTAAACCAATTTAATCAGGCTTAATTTCCCATATGATCATTAACTACTTCTGACGATATGGTGAAAAACGATTACATACGTTTTATCATTTAGGGTGCTAGTGAGGCGTACTCGCACCAAACCCCAACCAGGCTTACCATACTAATTTTACATATCAATAACTACATGGCTCTAGCCTGTTTTGAAATTAAAATAAAGATTGTTTTTAAAGCTTGCCTAGCTTTAACAATCTCTAGTTAAAATTTGACCCAATGACTGCAAATTAAATCTTATTATGACTTTACACTTACTAAAATACCCTAAATATCAGTTCATTCACAAATTTAGCCTCGAGGCAAACATGAAAGCGAATTGATATACTCAAATTTTAGCGCCCAAAAACGATGAAATCTTTAGCCATCTTAGAACTTTACGTTCCTTTTCTTTTTTAGTACTAGATGGTACTTTACATTCCTTTTCGTTTTTTAAGAAGCAATTAGATCATAAACATGCAAAGGCTACTAATAAAACTAAAAAAAAACTTTGAATATTTCCCAATCTCATACGCAAAAAATTGAAAATGCAAACTAATAAAATCAATTTTTATAGAAGACATTAGCACGATTGCAGTACTAGTTAGTCGAATAACCAACGCCTATAAAATTAAACTTTGTTCAAACCAGGTTAAAATCGAATGTTCCTTAAAACTAGCAAAAAGAAGCCTAAGTAATAGAAGTAGCATAAATCATAAGCAAGTACTTAACACTTCCAAGTGTAATCGTTATAAAAACTTTCGTAAAATTTAAAGCAGCAGCGATTATTAAGGGTAAAACACCGGCTTCTAACGTTTTTATAAAAAGCATGCTGAGTATAATATGAAGGCTTAAATTTTAGAGAAAAGTATACATTTTCTAACTCAGACATCTTATTACTAAGATATAAACGAAGTATTTCGTCAAAAGCTGTTACCAATTTTAAATAAATGGAACAAAATTTAATGATATAAGAAAAACTGTAAAAGGCAATAAAAGCGACACCCTATAAAAATAAAATATAAAAAATAAGTTTTCAGTTTAAAAGAAGATACGCACAAGAAATAATACTTGTAGGACGAATTTAGCGGCAGTATCTGAAACCTTAGAGCTACAGTGTTAGGCAGAAGAGGACAACGCATGTGAGCAAAGGCAAGTTACTAAATAGGAAGGTTAATACTTGTTTAAAAAGAATAAAACCCCATATTTAAGCATTTGTCGAATAAAGCAGAGTTCATTGGACAGTCAAGAAAGTTTGCGCGTAAGAGAAAAAGAATTAAAAGAATAATTAGTTTTGCAAACAATTACCTGAACCAAAGATAAGAACAAGCAGAACTTTAATCCCTAAGCCACTTCTTCTTAGCTTCCAGTTTCTTCTCCTTTTTTAAGCTCTTAAGCTTTTCAAAGATCTTTTTGGGAAGTTTTTGATGCTTAGGGTTAGCAGCAAGGCCATTATAGTATGCCATATATTGAAGGCCTCTCTGCTCGACAAAAGCATCATAATCGAAAAAAGCGTTGCACTGCCGCACAGCTTTGTTATATTGCGAAAACTTGTCCGGAGTGATAGTCTGATCGGACTGTAAATTTCCAGTCGTCGCATTAAACATGACCCCAACTTTTCCTTCGCTGGTTATAGTAGTCACGCCATATTCATTCCGAATAAATTCGCTATACTCGGGATCTTCAGTCGAATGCTGCACAGGGGCAGATGGAGCGTAAAATCCGGCATAACTGGGATAGTAGTTATAGGGAACAGCAGCCGCAGAGCCACCGTTTTGCTGCATGTAATAATAATTTGACATATCCTGAGGATAATAAGAGCTAGTGGGTTGAGTTAAGGCATTAAGAGTAGAAGTTTGTGCTGTTTCAGTTACTTCAGATTGTTGCGTCCCTTTTTCGGTGGAATCAGAAGCGTTTGTGGTCTCGGAACCAGGAAGGGTATAAGTTGTCTCGTTGGTTTCAGTGTTCCAATAATAATAACAGTGGTAAATTGGATCCCAGCAAGACTTCCAAGGGGGACTCACAAAATCAAAAGTATTGCCATTGACAGCCGTAGAAGAAACTTAAGTAAATAAGTAAATATATAGAAACAAGAATACCTTTTGAGGAAGTTGAATCCTCTAAATTGGTTTCCTTATTTTCTTCAGCGTTAGAGGACATATTATTTTGCAAGTTGCTTTCAACCACATCTTTTGAAATGCTTTTGGAGCTTGTTAACTGCTCAGACGAGCTCTCTTTTAAAGGTAACGCATCAGACATTTAAAAAATTAATAAAGAGAAAGAATACAAGGTTTCTAACAGCAAATTGGTTTAGTAGCTTTAACTTGGGTTGGCCGCCGTAACTGGGGTTTAAAAAGGTCACCTTGTTTTAAGTTTCAAATTTAAAGGCGTTTGGATTCGGAAGCGCTTAACTGATCAAAGCCTTATTGTGTTCGATAGCTGGTACCCGAGTTTAGTATTTTTAATGTTACAAGATTTCATTGGCGTCAACAAGCTTCTCATTTTCATACCGTCGTTAGAATTAAAGCTGTACATGATTGGATATATCAGAAATCAGAAATTAGAACTAAATATGATTGGATATATCAGAACTGATTGATTTGAGCAGGCAGACAATTTTGAAGAACTAACGTACTCCCCTCACTAAACTAAATTCCAGCTTATCTTAATTTCCAAGCAACGAGAGTATTATTCACCAATTATATGGAAATTACTAAAGTATTTGGGTTTGATTTTCCAATCTCTATAAGTAGGTTAAAAGGATAGCAGTTCAGCTGACTATCAGTATCAAGTGATAAGATGGAATCAGCTAAGATTTATCTGTATATATTGACTATATATTTTTAGTACTAGATGATCCCAATATATTGACTATATATTGATTTATTAAGCATTAATCTTTTAATTGGTTTTATTCGAGGTAAGTTAGATTTATATACATCATACCTGCGATAGTATTCGATTTACATATACATCATAGCTGCAATAGTAAATAAACAGAAGGTAAGGGAAGAGTAACCTATAGATAAATCTATATTCAGTATTCTGATAGGGCACTTTCATGTAAGCATCACTTTTAATTTTGTGTAATCTTTTAGATTTAAGCAATCAGACTTGGTTATAGTGTCAACCATTTATAAAAAAGGCAACAGAATCTTCTAAATAATGAATATTTATATCCATAATAATGGGGTGGTATGATCAAAAGTGTTAGGAGAGTTTTATAACTCCATGAAACAACTATTAGGCTATCCAAAAACCCCTCTTTGGAAAAGGTCAATCTTGACATAATTGATACAAATACACAGGAATACCTCCATAAGGAGGTAAATAGCAATTAAGGAAAAAGGTGTCAGTTTTATAAAAAATGAATAAAATTTTATTGAAAGGAAAGATAATCAACAAGGAGATTGGTCCAACCAACATAACTATACAGAAAATTGGAGTGATGGGATAGAATCATTATGTTGAGGCTTTGAACTGATTTTAGCCAATAGTGAAAGACTTTCATCAATGGTATCCATATTTTGAGTACATATAAACTTGAGATTTAGAAACAAGATGAATATTGCCATTTTTTGGTAATATTGTATCTTGAGAACAAATACAAGCCTCATTCACAAATTAAGTTTACTAAACTACCCTTGTTTAAACTATACTTTGTGATTTTTACCACCATCAATGTAATTCCTTAGGCTGCATCATGAACCCTATTAGCATCAACTTGGGCCTACTTTTCCTTAACCTAGCATTAATCCAAGATGTACCTGAGAACTGGGAGAGCAGCCAGCTTGACCCCTTTTTCCTATCTTACCTTCTCTTTATCTCCACAATTTAAACCAGAAATCATGTCATGAAACATGACATTACCATATGATTTCTGAGGAACCACCCTCCCCAGGGGTATCAGCAAGAGAGAAGTTTTTATGTCTGGGGGTAGCTTTATGGATGCAACAGCAGGAGCAGAATTGGGACTAGAGGCCTCAGAAAAAGGCTTATGAAATAAGGCAATCAAGTTCTGAAAATGAGCAAAATTATGAGCTGGAACCCAGTTGTTCTCTGCAGCAATGAATCTTTTCCATAATATCAGGTATTCCAGCCTTTTTTCACATGAAAGGATGCCACAATCCCCTCTACTTCCCCTTCAGTGTCCTATCCACAAGGTATGACTCTTAGGTCTCAGAAGGGGGCCCCTCAAACTGAATCATCTTTCTCTCATGAAATGTGGCAAAAAATGCAGAACTTGGAAGGAAGGTCCAACTTGTCAGGGAGACGACAGAGAAAGTTTAGACTGCCCTGCTAGTTGGGATGCAAAAGCACCCAAAAAGCAAGCCAGAATGCCAGAAGAATTGCCGCTTGGATGACGTTGGCTTGTGTGGGAAGATGTGTGACAATTTATCATCAATAAATTGCAAGTACAAAGATGAACCTGGCAATAAACCAGGCAATTGCAACTCCAGATGCAGTGAGCCTTGCTGCAGGGAGTTGAGCGATCATATTTGCTGTTTTGGTTCCCTCCATAGGAGAGTTTGGAACAAAAATGGAGGTGAGGGGGCAGATCCTTGCTTGGAGTGGAGACAAATGGGTCTACAGGATTATTATATCCTGCTGGTAAATGGCCTCAACAATAGGGTTGAATTACCAGAAATTTCTTACATGAGATGCCCAGGTGTCTGAGGTAGGAGCTATAGTACTATCATGACTGGCATTGCACAGCCAATGTAGGGCCCAAAGGGCCACATGGCTAGCATTATAGAGAATTTGGCGGGGAAAATTTGAAATAAATCAAAAACTGGGAACTCAGGGAGATTTTTTAATGAATGGTAAATTAAGAAAATCAACCATCAATTCCCTCAGTGTGTTATGACTGTTTAAATAGATGGTCATTTGGGGAATAACTTAGTAAAGCATGGGATCAAGGCCCTTAAGATTTGACCTAACCTGGTGAACTTTAATGGGAGGGGAAAACAAATTCAATCTTAAATGACTTTGAAGGAGTTGGAAGTGGGCTAAGTTGCTGTTAGTTTGACCTCAGATGCCTGACTTGCAGTTTCACTATCTTTCCAATGGTTGCACATTGGCATCTCACCCAATGGGCAATGGGAATCTCCCAAGGCCACCCCATGTAGGGGCAGTCCAAGATGGTCAGAAACAGGTTTAAGATACCCAACACGCTCACACCTGGTCACTTTGGCATTCGTTCAGACAAGCGAAATTCATTGAATGGTGGTCCTGATTTTTGAGGGGAGAGTTTTGAGCTGTTGGCAATATTTGATGATGGAGGTACATGCCTATTGGGCTTTGTCCCTAATGTTTTCAAGGGGATTTTCAAATTGGTAATAACATCGCCCAATGCCCCAATACCATTAGCAGTTTTAACAAAGGATTTGTCACTAGACACATTCTTATTAAGAGGTACACGCCCGTTGGGCTTTGTCCCCAGTGTTTTTGAATCATGTTTTAAACTGAAAACATTTTCCAATGACCTATTGCCATTAACGAGTTTTGCCAATAATTTGACTCTTGATTTCTCATTTACTAAATGTGCGAGCCCATTGGGCTTCATTACTGAGGTTTTAAAGCTTCCAAGCCTTGATTTTGAGGGCTTGGTGTCATCAACTTTATAAGATCCTTTCAGCCCATGGAGTTGGCAGCTTCTCATTATTTTGGCGCAATTTTCCTCAATTCTACAGACTAATTTGGTGGAGGCAACTGCAGGGACAGGTGATGGAATCTTTAGAGGGAGGTTTTACCCAACGCTTGTCTACCACATGGTCAACATCACCCTGTGAGATGAAAGGGACAGCTGCCCTCTTTGGACCCTTTTTAGTGGGGAATGGGAACACTGCCCAATTTAGGCAGAGGGGACGCTCCCCCAGAATTATACAACTGGTAAGAGGCATGGTCCACCTTTTTAACAACGCAGTAGGGTCCTATTTTCTTTGGTCCCAGTTTCTTGAACTGCTGCTTTATAGAAATGCTTGTAGCATCCAGCATCACCAATCTCTATCCTTATACTCAGGCACTGCTCTTCTTTTTCTCTCTGTATGTTCCTTGTAGACTTTCCTAGAAAAATCCAAATTTTTATTTACCTCTTGAGTACTTTTTTTTGAACTTGAAAAGTCCACCACAGCTTCCGCCTTGGGCCCACAAATGGGTATATGTTAGATAAGGGTGATAACCATAGTTGGCACAAAATTGATAACGTTCAATAGAAGAATGCGGGCATTATTATAACTGAACTTTTAATTAAAATAAGGTGTGAGGCCCAGTATTAGTGATCAGCTGCCGTGTATCACCATAAAAATTGTTCTGGGCATTGTTTCACTTGTTCAGCTTTCCCATCAGATTGGGATGAAAGGCGGTTGAATGGCAGGGGTAAGTATGGAGGATCTTGCACAACTTCTCCCAGAAACAAGTGTAAGTTATGCCCTCAATCAGTAATAATTTTTTGAGGTAACCATGAGCATTGAAGATATGGAAAACAAATAGCCTGACCTTCTGAGCCGCTGTTAATGTAGTGTTACATGGAATGAAATGGGCAAACTTGGTGAACTAGTCCACCACTACCATGATAGATTCATACCTCTCAGACAGGGGTTAAATCCACAATAATCTACCAAAAGAGAAGTCCAAGGCCCCTGTCATGCCTCATGGCATAACTCCTGGTTTAAATTGCAGAGTCAAGGGGTCAAGCTGGCTATAAGTCTGGGGAGCACCCCTACGCTTAGACCAGGTATCATTCCATTTACCATCTAAAAAGTGTCCAAGAAGGCCAGCTGCCCCTCTTGTCTCCCAGGGCGACCTTGCCCGTGTGGTGGATGAGAGTGGGTCACAGCTTACCCTTTGAGGACCCCACCACCTATTCCAGTTCTAACTTCAGTTAAATTAATACTGCAAATCAAGGAATTTTGTGTCAAGCTATTGGAAAGTCAGCATCCTCATGGGGTAAAAGGTTTGAATGAGGTCAATGACAGTGAGCCTTCAGCATCAAGGCCCAAGAGTACCAAACCATCATAAACAAGGCCTGACGGCCGTGTACTTTCAATAAAAAAAGCGTCTAATTCAAACTTTCAGAGAAACTGTAAGTCTGGGGGAGCGTCCCCTCTGCCTAGACTGGGTGGAGTTCTCATTCCCTAAAAAAGGTTCTGAGAAGGGTAGCTGTCCCTCTCATCTTACAGGGTGACCTCACCCATGTGATAGATATGTGATGGGTAACAACAATCCCTTTGAAGATCCCACCACCTGTCCCAGCAATTGCTTCCACCAAATTAGTATGGCAAACTAAGGGATTTGCACTGAAATAACTGAAAGCTGGCACCCCATGGGCCTAAAGGTCCTTATGAAGTCTATGGCAACGATCCCTCAAAACTAAGGTCCAAAAGCCTTAAGCCTTAAGAAACGAAGCCGATGGCATGCACATCCAGTAAAGTGAGTATCAAGTGCCAAATTCTTGGTAAAACTTGCCAGACATCAGGACATAGGGTAATGTTGTTGTCAGTTTAAAAATCTGCCTCAAAGACATCAGGAACAAAGCATGATGGGTGGGTACCTTCCAAGAAGAATGTGTACAGTGTCAAATCCTCGGACAAACTCACCAATGGAATTGGGCCTTTGGGATATGTTGTTGCCAATTTATTACTTACTTCAAAAAAATTGGGAGCAAAGCCCAATGGGCACATACCTTCTAAGACAAATGTGCTTAATGTAAAATATTTAGTGGAACTTGCTAATGGTGTTGGGTCATCATCAAAAGTTGCTGCCACTTGGAACCCTCCCATAAATATTAGGATTGTCATTCAATGAATCTCGCTTGGCTGAACAGATGCTAAAGTGACCAAGTGTGGGTGGGTTAAATACCCCAAACCTATTTCCAACCTCTTTGTACCACCCCTATGTGGGGTGGCCTTAGGAGGTTCCCGTTGCCCATTGGGTGAGATGCCATCATGCTAACCATTGAAAACGTGGTAAAACCACAATTTGGGTATCCAAGTCAAACAGACAGTGAATTGGCCCACCGCCAACTTTTTTATATTTGGTTCAAACATAGTTCATTTTCCCCTCTCGCTCAAAGTTTGCTGGGTTAGGTCAAATCTCGAGGGCCTCAAGCCCATGATTCTAAGCTATTCCCCAAATTGATTGTCTATTTAAGAAGTCATAATACACTGAGGAAATTGATGGTTGATTTTCTCACTTTACCATTTATTAAATATCCCCAAGTTCCTGTTATTTTGATTTAACTCAAATTTAACCTTGACGAACTCCCTATGGCACTAACAAGGTGGCCCCTTGGGCCCCATATTGGCTGGGCAATACCAGTTATGATAGCAACTATAGCTCCCACCGTAGTTAACTAGGCTTATCATGTAAAGAATTTATTGTAACTCAACCCAATTGTTGAGGCCATCCGCCAGCAGAATATCAATATTCTGTAGGCCCAACTGGCACCACTTCAGGCAATAATCCGCCCCCTTGTCACTGTTTTTGTACCAAGTGTTGGATTTTGGCGTTTTTTAGGCTCGCTGGTGCTCTTTTCATCTGGAATCCAACAATAATTTTCAGGGGCTGCGTTACCCACTTATACCAAAATAATGTAAACTTACACTTAATAAAATAGTGGCATTATATATGTTTTATTAAGTACCGCGAAGGGAAAAAGCTAACCCCAATTATAGTGCAATAATAGTATAATATTCGATCCATAGGTCGGGTTTGGATTGCTTGGTGCTGTCCAAATTAGGAAATATGCGGGTCTGGCCTATTGGGTAGTTCAAGACTTGCATCACTTCAATTCGAAGGCCAATGGGGATGAAACTGTTGGGAAAACAAAACTGTGAGATAGGGATTTAATCAACTTGGCCCAATCAGGAGGCGGGAAAATCTTTTTGCCCTGAGGATCCCTTACCAACCCTATAAAAGGGGCCAGTCTTCGCGTGAGAGTTTGTACCAGTTTTGCAGTAGTTGGGGAAGGAGCCTCCAATGGAGTCCCCTGAATTTGACGCATAGTCAGCGCAATTCAATTACTTGAACTCGTGGTAATTGCCCAAGTTTTGTTAGTAAATGTGTTACCCCAATTAGCAGGGTTCCACCAAGACTCAACCAGGGTCTTTTGGCCGATATATTCTTCACTATCCTCGAAACCACTCTTATTAGACAATCAGACTTGTAATTGTTTGACATTACCCCCTTCAAGAGTGGTTGGGGAGGTATAAAATCGCAGGAACTGCCCATGCACGCGGTTGATAATAAGACCTGAAGCAAGGGATTTGATGGAATACTCATCCCCTCGCTTATAGGTGATGGCAAAGGGACCTTCCCAGATAGAACCAATCTTTTCCCTTCTTGGTGTAATATGATTGTGATAATATGGTACCAAGTCCAATACTTGGAATGAAGGGAGAGGAGTCCAGCGCTCATTTGCTGCTTGGCCTTCCTTAGTGACCGTCTTGGCCAGGTTAGTCATAGCCTCAGCTTGCAGTTGAATGATGTGCTGGGCCAGTTTTTCATGGCTTGATCTGGGTCAGTCCTGGCAGTGAAAATATCTTTGGCTAGTAATGCTGGAACTCCAGGTTCTCTTCCATACAGCACGCGGAAGGGGGACATCTTAAGGATGAGATGGTAGCTAATCTGATAAGAAATGAGGGCACTGGGTAAATAAAGATCCCAGTGTAGAGGGTCAGAGCTGGCCATCTTGCGGATTATGGAGACCAGAGTACCATTAACTCTTTCTACAGCCCCATTTGTGGAGGGATTGTAAGGTGCTGAGAAGAGTTGTTGAGCTCCCAAGGAGGTGGCGAGAAGCTTTAACACTTGGGAGGTGAAGTTTTTCCCATTGTCACATAGGAGGACCTGAGGGCACCCATACCAGGTGAAGATGTACTGGTTTAAGAAGGTGGCCGTGGCTTTAGCAATCTGAGCGGGGAGAGCCACAGCTTTAACCCATTTGGTGAAATGATTAATACAACTAAAATATATCGATTGCCCCCAGTAGCTTGAGGGAGAGGACCTACCACATCTAAGCTCATGGTGTGGAAGGGCTGTTGGGGCGTGGTTGGTTGATATTGATACCAGATCTTAAAGCTGGATTGTTTTTTGCAGGTGAGCCAAGCATCCAAAACCTCAGGTATGGTTTCCAAGATACCCTCCCAATAATACCGCTCTCAGATCCACTCATAAGTTTTTTGAGCCCTGCCATGGCCCATCATCATGTGGGACTCCATTAAAACAGTACCGTTCAGAGGGCCAAGGATAGGGCAACCACTTTACCCTGATTTGCTTGTATAACTTCCCGTTCTCTACCTTTTTGTTGCAGGAGTGCCATGCTAGCATCTTCTGTACTGGTTCATCTTCATCAGCCCATGCTCCAGGAGTCATGAGGAGGTCATGCAACCTCTCTGCTTCGCTATTATCAAGGTGTATGAGAGGCAGCCGAGTCAACCCTTCAACATTCATATGACTCGTCCCAGCGCGATGTTCAATCTTCATGTCATAATGCTGGAGCTTTAAAGCAGGCGCGCTAACCGCCCAGTAGGATCCTTCATATTCTGTAACCATTTCAGAGAAGCGTGGTCAGTAACCATAGTGAAAGTAGTGCCATACAAGAAAGGATGGTAATGTTTTACAGCTAACAAAACAGCAAGGCACTACTTCTCTGTGACGCTGTAGTTGCGTTCCGCCTTTGATAGCATCTTACTGAAATAGGATAAAGGATGATCTACACCAATATAATCCAATTTGGCTAAGATGGCCCCAACGGCGTAGTCCAAGGCGTCTGTGAATAACATAAAGGGCTTGCCATAGTCAGGGTGATGGAGGATAGGCCTTTTCTGAAGCAACCCCTTCAGGGTTTCAAACGTGGCCTATTGTTCAACACCTCACTTGAAGGGAGTGTTCTTAGCCAAAAGCCGTATGAGAGGCTCGCTGAGCTGGGCGAACATGGGGATGAACTGATGGTAGTACCCCATCATACCCAGGAAGACTTGTATGTCGCGGAGGGTTTTGGGCTCAGGCATCTTAGCTATCTCTTCCACCTTGTCTTTGAGGGGCTGAATCCCTTCGTGGGAGATGGCGTGGCCAAGGTGGTCGAGGTTCTTCTGGAAAAATGTACACTTGGAGGGCTTCAGCTTGATGTGAGAGGCCCGCAGCCGTTGGAACACAACCTTTAAGTATGAGAGATGCTGTGTGAAGGTCTTGGAAAATACTGTGATGTCATCGAGATAGACAATCATACAGCTAAGCTTGAGATCCTGGAGTATGTGGTCCATTGCCCGCTGAAAAGTTGCAGGGGCGTTGCATAACCCCTGAGGTAGCCGAATGGGTTGGAAAAGACCCTCGCTACAGATGAGGGCGCACTTCTCATGGTCTTAAGGAGAAAGGTCCATCTGCCAGTATCCGCTAGCCAAGTCCATGGCTGAAAAGTACTGGGACCCAGAGAGTTGCGCCAAAGCGTCGTCAATTTGGGGGATGGGGTAGCTGTCCTTCTTGGTAAGGTTGTTCAGCTTGCGATAGTCCATGACAATCCTATGCCCTCCGTTTTTCTTTTTAATAAGGAGAAGAGGGGACGACCAAGGGCTTTGTGAGGGTACCAGCAGCCCAGCGTCCAACAATTGCTTGAGCTCCAATTGCATCTGCTGCTCCTCAACTTTTGATTTGCGGTAGGGCTTGGAGCGGATAGGGCGAGCATCCCCAACATCAATCGTGTGAGTCCAACCCTTCATGTGCCCATAGTCATTATCAGATTAACAAAAGATGTCGCTATAGGACTCCAGTAAGCTGTGAACTTTGTTAAGCTCGGCGGGAGTCAGATCATCCAAAATCTTAACGTTAGGTAAGGCGCATATTGTTTGGTCAATGGGCAGGCCCATATCCGCCATAGACCCAAGGCCGTGAACTTGATGGACGTCCTCAACGGCCAGCAGCAGGGCTTTTCCAATCTTCCTGATGCTTTTTGACGATCATGTCCTTACTGATAAGATTCCCCAGCAGAAGGTTGATAGGCCGCTGGTAGGCAGGATCTAGGATACCTGGCAACACCCGAGGTTCCAAAGGGCTTAGGCCATCAATGCTTGTGAGATGCAGAAGGAAGTTTCGGGGGATTTTCATAGTGATGTTGGTGGCTACCACCTTTTTCTCACGCGCTTTAATTACTGTCTCCTCTGTTGCATACAAGGGAATGACCTCTGCAGCATCCACGGAGTCAGGCAACAACTTAGAGTTTCTGCTCGACGTGGTATAAATAAGGGTAAGGGCAGAAGAAGGGAACTCAACAACGCATGTATATTCCTTCTTCTTAGGCTTGTCATTGATAAATACTAGGGGTACCTCGTAATTTATAAGGGAGAGGGTTACCTGTTTCATATTGATGATCCAGTCATACTCAAGAATAAACTGAGTGCCAATGAGGAGGTCTTATGCATTATTGTCCAAGGCCACAGCGGGGGCAGCCAGGAGGAGCTTCCCAACACGGATAGGGAGAGAAGAATAGGCTCCAATAGCTCGGGTATTGTTGGGCCCTGCAGTTCTAAACTCTTGGGATCAATCAAGATTAGGGGCCAACTTAATTCCTTTTGATGAGCTTAGTGGAGACAACGTTCACTGGAGCACCTGTGTCAAGGATGGCTAGAACGCGCAAAATTATTGATAACAACCTCTACCTTGGTGATCGTGCTGTCAAAGGTAGGGGTGAAGGCGAGAACCTTTTTCAATTCAAAGGTAGAGGCTAGGCGTTGAGCCATCGCAGGCCATTTATCTTTTAGGGATTGAAGGGTGTAAACCTGCGGAGTAGAGCGGATCATTGTACCAATAATCTGGTTAGCATCGCTCACAGTATCTATCACCTCTGACACTCGCACTAGATGTTGCATATAGGTGTGTCATGGTATCACGCCTATCTCAATTCGTTCTGGCCTCAATCTATCAGGCACCTGCACTTCTATTGGCGCTCCCAGATCATAGTAGTCTACGTCCTCCTCACCCCCTTCAGACTCGTCATCAGAGGGATTGTCATTGCACCTTAACGAGTTACTAAGAGGGGGAGGAGAAACTGGCTTAATCTCTTCACACGGGAGGGCTTTGTCACTCTCATCTACCCTGTTAACTTTTGCAGGGTACATAGTAGAGGTACCCTCTTTTAGGGAAGGCGATGGAAGTGTAATGGGTTTGGCTTTAGCCATAGGAGCGACCAACTTGGGTATTCCCTTAACAGCAGGCTTCATATTAATGGCAGCCTGAGTCGAGGCTGAGGGGGATTGAGGCAACGTCTAGGTGGAGGTGATTCTTGAGTCACCTTAGAAGACTGCGCGGCAATAAGTTGCCCAGATGGAGGAGTAACTGACTGTGCTTGCGGAACTTTTGTAACTGAAGGGGAAGGGGAACGCGGCCCCATAATGGCCACTATTTGCCGCCTATCCTCACACAATGGAGGAGTTTGGTGGCGTGGCAACTCAGCAGAGGCGGGATTCCAGAGGGACACAGCCATAGTAGGGGCTGAAAGGGTCCGAGTTTCTTCCCACATTGGAGCTGGCCGCGGAAGTTCAAATTCATATAAGTCAGCCACTTCCAGTAATGCCTCTTTGATATCTCGCACATGTTTAAAGGTGCTATTAACGGCAGAAATATGCAGAGCTAAAGAGGGATATGGCGCCAAACTAGCCATGATAGAGCAATAGCGTCATATAGAGGGAGCAGTTTGGCCAGCAACAGAGGTTAAGCTTGGATATAGAAGCGTTCAATAAAGGAGGGGAGCGATTCACCCTTCTGCAGGCAAAGGCGCATAAAGGCCTGTTTGTGCCGCTGTAAACTGGATTTGGATCCAAACTCACTAATCAACGATTGTTTAACTTCCGCCCAGGTAGTAAGTGTGGCCATAGTGGGAACCATGATCTCTTGAGCCATATGACTCAAGCAGGGAAGGATACCCTGGGTTTTTTTGAAGGTCAGTCGTTCCTTCCATAGCAGATTCATAAACGCAGAGGAAGGAGGCGATACTGCCCTCACCAGGTGTGAACTTGTCTCTGAATGGAGGTTTAATAAAAAGAGGGGGCCCATAGGGGCCTTGAGAAGAGGGCTGCTCAAGCCTTTTGAGGCGAGCTAAAGCGCTGGCTAGTTGCGTTTTGATTGCTTCTAGCCTTAGTTCCATAGTAGTTATTGGTCTAAATAAGGTTTGGTGAGATATAGGTACCACCTGTAGTGAGCACCACTTATTGGATTTTGGTATTTTTTAGGCTCGCTGGTGCTCTTTTCATCTGGAATCCAACAATAATTTTTTAGGGGCTGCGCTACCCACTTATACTAAAATACTGTAAACTTACACTTAATAAAATAGTGGCGTTAGATATGTTTTTTATTAAGTGCCATAAGGGAAAAAGCTAACCCCAATTATAGTGCAAAAATAGTATAATAAACAATCCATAGGTCGGGTTTGGATTTCTTGGTGATGTCAAAATTAGGAAATATGTGGGTCTGGCCTATTGGGTAGTTCAAGACTCGCATCGCTTCAATGCAAAGGCTGATGGGGATGGAACTGCCAGGAAAACAAAATCGGGAGGTAGGGATTTAATCAACTTGGCCCAATCAGGAGGCGGGAAAATCTTTTTGCCCTGAGGATCCCTTACTGACCCTATGAAAGGGGCCTGTCTTTGCGCAAGAGTTTGTACCAGTTTTTCAGTAGTTTAGGAAGAAGCCTCCAATGGACTCCCCTGAATTCGACGCATAGTTGGCGCAATTTGACTACTTAAACTCGTGGTAATTGCCCGAGTTTTGTTAGTAAACATGTTAACCCAATTAGCAGGGTTCCACTGAGAATAGACTAGGGTCTTTTGGCCGATATATTCTTCAATATCCTCAAAACCCCTCTTATTACACAATCAGACTTGTAAATTTCTGACACCAAGCTCTCCTATGGAGAGTCTTAAACTTCCAAATCTGATTGCTCAACTCTTCGCATCAAGGCCCACCAGGTCTGGAGTTGCAACAGCCTGGTTTCTTTCTGGGTTTCTTTTCACACTTGTGGTTCACCAGTGCACAATCGTTGAACATATCCCCACACAAGTTAGTTTTTAAAGTGGCAATGCCTCTAGCATTCTGGTTTGCCTTTTGGGTGCTTTTGAATCCTGACTGGCAGGACAATATAAGCTTTATCTGCTATCTCCCTGACAGAAAACTCACTATGGCATCAGGCTATCATCAAATGTATCCGTTAGCACTGAACCCTCCCCAAAAGAATTGGAATATTTGTCCAATGAATCTTGCTTGGTCAGTCAGACACCAAAGCAACTGGGTGTGGGCAGGTTGGACGCCCCATAACCGTTCCTGACCTCTTGGGACTGTCCCTATGTGGGGTGGAGATGTGAGGTTCCCGTTGCCCATTGGTGAGATGCCATCACTCTAATCATTGGAACCATGGTAAATCCGCAATTTAAGTGTCCATGGATGAACTAACATTGACTTGGCCTGCCACTGATCTTTTGAAGTTGGTTCCAAATAAGCTCATTTTCCCCCTTGCTCAAAGTTTGCTGGGTTAGGTCAAATCTTGAGGGCCCCAATTCAGTACATTCCCAAGATATTCTTAATTAATCAGCTATTTAAACAGTTGTAACACACTTAGAAAATTGATGGTCAATTCTTTTTATTTAACCGAGGTAAGCTGACCAGGGGACAGACATTACCAAATATATGTGAAACTAAGAGAATAACTAAGAAATATAAAAATTGGGCACCCCAGGGTACTCAAGTTACCCCTGTTGCCAGCGGGATTGCCAGGTATGGGGGTTGGTGCACTACTACGAGGGGGTTTCCCCTGCTATGGAGCAGGTGTGAAGGAAAGGGTCTGTGTGGAGGAACCAGAGTGGGAACCATGATTCTATGAGCGCTTTTTGTCTTGGTCTCATATATCCATAGAGCCAGGCTTGGAAGTGCTCTAGTAAGTGGACATGGAATCTGTTAATAATCCCATGTATGGTTGGGACCGTGCCCTTGAACGCATCTAATGCAATTGTGTGTATTGTCCACATTGCAATGGGTATTATTAGGGAGCGGAGTGTAGATGGGATTGGTGACTCGATCTGAAGCGCAAAGATACTCTTTAATATCAAGAATTCCTGTTCGTTTTGAAACTTGAGCAGGCGTGCGACTTCTTGCCATATAGCTTTGGTTGGGGGGCATGTTTCTAGGCGGTGATGTAGGGATCCCTCCCCTCCACATACTGCACATGTTTTGTGGAGGAGTTGAAGCGGTCCGCCATCCTATAGGTCCTTCTCAAACAGCGCCAGGCGTTTGCTCTTATCCTTGGTTGTAGGAGTGGGTGGTGTGTCATTTTCCACATTGCTTTCTGTGTGGTTAAATCATAGGGAATGTCCAGCATATCTAGGTATTCTATCCTAGCTATGCTTGGGGTTGTTATGAGCATATCCCTCTGGGGGTGGTTTTCTGGGTTTCTTAATTTGAATTGGGGGCTGGGTCGTCCCCTTCCCTATATAGTACCCATGTTCTCTATGGTCCATCCCATATGGCGGATAGTTCATAGGATATGTTTGAAATGAGGGGAGGTTCCATGTGGACCCGTTGCAGTAGGGTGCATGGCAAGGTATGAAAGTAGTCTGGGTGGACTATGTGGGTTGGTTAATTTGAGCGCCTGTGCAAAGTTAGTCCTTGCTGCTCTGGACCAATGTTGTTGCGGGAGGTCTGGAGCAAGGATTTCCTTTATCCAGGTACCTAGGATGTGATTGGCATGGCTCTCAAAATCTATTAGTCCCATGCCTCCGCTTGAGCGTGGGCCAAATAGTGTTTCCAACTGTATAGGAGGGTGAGATCCAGGCCACAGCCAGCCCTGGATAAGCGCGCGAATTGAGGTTATAAAGGTAGGTGAGAAGGCTATCGCATGGGCCTGGTACCACAGTATTAGTAGGATGAGCGAGTTAGCAACTGTAACTCGTCCTGTTAGTCCTGGGGTTCTCCCCTTGAGGGAGGCTAAGCGTTTGGATACCCGTTGTAACAGGTTACTTTCCATTGTATCATTAGCATATCCCCCTGATTCTAGCCAGATTCCAAGGTGTCGGACAGGAGTGGTGGTGGGAGGTGTTGCAAAGGGTAATATAATTGGGTTTACTCTTCAAGTGTTGGTGTGAGGTTCTGATGTTGTGACCCAATTGTTTTTGTACTTGCCTAAGAGGATGATTTCTAGCTTCCTTTTGTTGAGCGATGCATTGCTCAGCTTGGAGTTTTCCTCAAGAGTGTGTTCCAGCTATTGGGAATCTTCATTGTTTGCTATACCTGATACGCAGTCATCTGAAAAGGCCAGTATCTTGACTGTTGGTTGTCCTTGTGCGTTTATCCCCATGAGACGTGAGTCAGTTACTCGGAGGAGCGGGTCAAAGCTGAAATTGTATAGCAGTAGGCTGAGGGTATCCCCTTGTTTGAGCCCTCTATGTGGTTTAATCTTGTTTGTTAGGAATCCAGGGCCGCATACAGCCATGGTTGCAGATTCTGTTAGGAGCATCGCCCATTTTATGAACCTTGGTGGGAGTTTGAAGGCATGTAGACATTCTTTTAGGTATGGCCAGCTAACACGGTCATACGCCTTTTCCAGATCCAAGAAGACCAGGGCACCAGTTGCTTTGGATTGGCAAATATTTGCAACAGGGTGAATGTTGTTCCATATTGAACGTCCTGGTATAAACCCAAACTGGTTGGGTGATAGGACGTCAGATGAAATTGCGCCTAATCTAGCTGCTAGAATTTTTGTTAGAATTTTTGCGTCAGTGTTGGAGAGTGCAATTGGGCGCCAGTTGGCCAGGTACAACTTGTCACCCTTTTTATACAGGGTTATAATGTAGGATTCATGGCCTCCTGGTAATAGGCGTGTTTCCAACAAACTCTGGTTCATTGGCGCCAATAGGAGGGGGGCGATTTGTTGAAAATATTTTTGTAAAATTTGTAGGGTATCCCATCAGGCCCTGGGCATTTCCTACGTGGTGCACCGCGAATTGTTTCCCAAAGCTCCTCCCGTGTGATAAGGGATAGTATATTGTAATTTGGTGGTGTACTTTGTATCTTGGCAGTTTGAATAAATTCTTTGATTTTTTGTGGATCTGTTGGCATATCGCGATATAATTCGGTGTAATAGCGGTGTACTTCCGCCTTGACCTCCTCAGGGTCAGTTGCCACAGTGCCGTTGATCTTGCAGACCTGTGTGCATGTGGGCTGGTTTCCGCGGGAGTGAAATTGGTGGAAAAAGTATGTCAAATAGGTTTTGCCTTCCTTTATGAACTTACCTTTGTTCAATACTTTGATTCTGTGTTGGTGTTCAAAGATGAGATTGTTAAGTTGGGCTGAAATTTCTGCCCATTTGCGTCCCCAATTAGGGCTATAGCCAGATCTCAGAGTATTTATTTCCAGGTGGTCTAGTTCTGCCAAGGTACGCTTGATTGTGGCTGTGTCCACGGTGTACTTGCGTGATGCAATATATCAGGTTTTGTTGATTAAATCTTTTTGAAATTTTCCCATGTTCCGATGGGATCTGAAGTGAATGGGGCTGTGAATTCTGGGTTTGTAGCCTTGTTTTCAACCCAGTCAGATATCTCAGGCAATCTTATATTTTCTGGGTGAAGCTTTCTCCAAGGCGACACCTGTGTGTGGGATTGGGTTGGTGCTAACTGCACCGTAACTAATTGGTGATCAGAAAAATTGATCTTTTTTGTTGTAAATTTAGAGATTCTTGAGTGGTGGGATTGTGGGATGAGGATGTGGTCAATACAACTCATTGATATGAGCAGTCCCTCACGTATGTTGGGTCTTATCATATGGGGAAGGATTGGTGCATTGGGAGGAAGAGCATCCTGTAAGCCAAGAGATGCCTTCATTGAGCGATATTCAATGTGTCCAGGTGGGTATCCCCTGGGATTAGGCCATCAATCTGTATTGGGGTTATCCCAGCAGTTGAAATCGCCTAACATGATGATATATGGTGGGAGGGTGAGGGTAGAATTTTTTCATTAAATTTTTTCTCTCAGTTGCAGTGCACGGTGCATAGATACATGCTAACTAAATTATCTCATCTTGGCATGTGATTGTTGCTACCAGGACTCGACCATGCAAGTGTGATGATGAATTTGTAATTTTAAATTTTTTGTTGTTTTGGACTATCACCCCATAGTGAGATGTCCATACTGATTATGATGGTGCGACCCTGGTTGACCAGGATTCTTCTTCCCCTTGTAGGCAGTGGGTTCCTTGGATGGCCAAGATGTCTACAAGAGGTGTTCGCAGGAATGCCAGCTTTTTGGCTTGGGACATATGAGCCCTGGCTCCCGCAATATTTAACGTCCCTATTGACACTGAGGTGCCCATGGCGCCTCAGGAGCGGTTGGGAGGACCCTCTGGTCCTATCCCACCGGGGCTCATTTTGGCCATGCTCCACGTCTGTACTCCAACTCTTTCACTGCCATTGTTGGTTCCCTTGATCTGACCCAATGATTCAAGGGAATTGCGGTTTTTTGCATTTGCATCAACTTTTCCTGCACAGGTCTCATGTTGAATTATTTTGGGTTGTTGATTGGATTTTATATTTTTGAGGTTTAACTTTGTTGCATTGTGCACCGCATTTTCACCCAAATTGCAGTTACATTGTTCCTCAGTATGTGCATGACTGATGACGCTTTGTGGCTCAGTCTGGTTACTGTGAAAATTTTTGACCTGGGAATATTTTTCTAATTTGGTTGATTCAGTGAATATCTAAAATCCTCCTGAATTTGT
>JAKSZP010008267.1:0-88445 GCA_022478985.1 Massospora cicadina
CAGTGTTGCATTATTGGTCCAACTAAAAAGCTTCTTCCCTGAAACGGTGTAGAGAGGGGCGGCATCTTCTGAGAGCTGAGGGTGAACTTCTTGAAGAATTTACATGTCCCAAGGAAGCTGCGTAACTCTATGAGAGATTAGGGGTAACCCAATCACGGATAGCTGCTTCCTTATCTGGGGCAATCATGTGACAATGATAGAAGATAATTTTCTCTAAGAACTTGACCTTGGGTTGGAAGAACTCACACTTGCTAGCCTTAATTGTAAGGTTTACCTGTGAAAGTCTCTCCATGACAGACATAAGGTGGCGGGCATGAGATTCTGCATCTGGGGAACAGACCAGAATGTCGTCCATGTATGCAATCGTGCAAGTACCCATAAGGTCTCCCAAGACAGCATCAATGAGCCTCTTAAAGCAGGCTGGAGCGTTCTTCAAACCAAACGGCTTAACTCTGAACTGGTAGATACCTTTCTGAGTTTGAAAAGCCTTCAACCACTCCTGGCCTTATTAAATGCGGATCTGGTTGAAAGCGTTGAGGCAGTCAAGCTTGCTGAAACCCTAGCCTTCTCCACGTAGCGAGCAATCTGCTGCTCCAGAGGGAGCGGATGGGGGTCAGGCACTGTTACGTTGTTCAGATTGCCATAATCAACGCAGGGACGAAGTTAGCCATTAGACTTCTCTACAAACAGGATGGGGGAGCACACAGGTGTGGATTTCTTAAATATTTGACCCTTAGAGAGCATGTCGTCTACCCAAGCGTCCAAGGCAGCCTCCTCCCTCAGGAACAAGGGGTGAATTGGAGAGGATATCTTGACAATATTCACAGTTAACTTAAACTTAAAGTCAAACTTGGTATGCTCAGGTAGTGGGCGGGCCTTTTGGGATCAAACAGATCATCATATCCAAGGATGCATTCTGGCAGAAAAAGTGTTGGGGTCAGGGCATCAGTAGGTTGAATAGAGGCTAGGCCCACCTTAGGAGAAGGGCCCCACCTTCTGTGAAGCACCGTGGTGCTCTCATATAAGCAAGGTATGGTAACTGTGACTCCACCAGGAAATTGTGCATGCATGGTAGAGTCTAGGAGGTTAGTGGCAATGTCAAATCGGCATCACCAGCCAACCCCTAAAATAACAAGTTATAGTAGGTTCTTTATCGAGGAGAAGCTCTCAACAAAGTAACCATTACCTGCAATGAAAGGGCCAGATGTTTTCACAAGATTACTTGGAATAGTTTGAGATGCACCACCCTTCACAAGCTGACCAACTCCCAGGGTAGCTCCAGGGCCTCTTCCAACTCTTGGCGGATGAAGTTTTCAGTTGAACCAGTGTCCACCAAAGCGAGTGCTTAAAAGTTCTTCCCTGCAGAAGAAAAGATAGCCATGAACAAGAAGTTAGCAGAGGTGAGTTTTTTTCCCTCAGAGCTAAGGGATGAAAGGATGGCTCCAAGCCCAGAGGGCAGCGTATAATGTGGAGTTTCCTCTAAAAAAATTTTGTATGACTTCACATTGCCATATAGTTGTCCATGGGACTTAAATGGTGTGGGGTAGCTTAATGCTCTATGTTTGCCAGGAGGAAGGTCTTTATCACATGAGACTACACCAGTCAGGACAGCCAAGCTTTTGGTAAGGTCAGAGTCAAAATTTTAACCAGATGAATCCTCCAATGATTAATCATTATTTGGGATGATTTGGCCAATCACGTCGAAATGGTTTATTGACTAAATTTCGTGTTATTTATAAATATTGCTGGTTAGTTGCTCCCCAATTTGGGTTGAGCTGAAATTAGTATTCCGTCGAGTTTGGTATTTAGTTTTAGTGAGGCTAATTGGTAGCCCCAAATTAGTATAAGGATCACTGGCGACAAATAGCCAAGGATGATCCAATTGGTATCAGTCAGCAGAATCAGTGTTTGATGCCAACTGCCTTTTTGGTCCATTGTGGGATTTCCATTGGAAAGCTGATATTTGCTTTAATTGTCCATCTATGATTTCGCTGCCTGTACTATTTAATTGATGTCAGTGGATCTGACAATTATGAGTTTGAGGTCGCTGAGGTTGTTTCTGGTGCCTCATTTAGTATAATCAATATCACCTGAATAAGGAGATTCCTAACCAGTCGACTGAGATAAGTTGAGAAGAGATGTCAGCAAAGATGCTGAGATATTATGAGTCAAAGCGAGCGACCAAAGTTGTTTCCAGTGCATTTATATCAACTCAAAGGTCAAATATAATTTTGATGTTTATTTAGATTAATATTTTATATGGTTCACTGGTGACTTAAAGCCAAGGATGAGCCAAAACTAATTCAGACATTGGGAAGGATGGAGCGAGAGGGTTGACGCCATAGAAGAGAATAGTGTAGAAGAAGAAGAAGAGTGGTTGGCTGGAAGAACCAGCGGAAGAGCTGATAGGTCAGCAGTGGGCGCAGTAGCCCTTTTGTAGATAGTATAAATGCCTGACGCTTCCTGCTCAATAAATATCTCCCTTTGCCTATTCTACCTTTGTTTATAAGCTTATTATTTATTTCGTGGTTGGAGTTTAGGCTAGGAGATCCCCGAATGGTGCAGGTGAAATGCCAAGGGGTTAGCTGGCGCTGCTGGCCCCAATGCCTAAGGTAAAATGGCAAGGGCTGACCAGTCTTCATACTGGTTAGCCTGCCAACTAGCAGAGCCCATAGTCGATTTTCTAACAGTGGTGCTCACTATAGGGGGCCCATTGATCAACCACCTAATACTCCAGAACTCCAGTTGCCAGCCATGCCATACACAAGCTGTGTTGTTGGGGAATCTTCACAGAACACCGCACCAGCTGGATATGAGGAACTCAAAGTTACCTTAGACACGGTGCTCAAAAACCACGATGAACTTCTTCAAGAATGAGATGCTGTCATGAACTAACTTGATAGTATGTTTAGCCAAATGCAAATCTTGGGACTACAAAACAAAGAACTTGCCAAATGATTGAATGATACTACCAAATGGCTGCAGTGCGCAGAACAAAGATTGACCAATACTTCTCAGTCTTATCACTGGGATAATGATGACCATCAAGAGGGGGCATCATACAAGGAAGAATATGACACTGGTCAGAGCTACTACAACCAGTATGGTAGTGCCAGATACACATATGAGTCAAATGACACTTCCCTCAAGTAAAGGTGGTACCGCCCACAGCAGAAGGTCATGCTACCCCTGAAGCAGCGGACATCCCAACTCCCGCTAATCCAGATCCTCATTAGGAAACCGCTTTTAGATCTTGATCCATTCCTCAGTATGGCCCAAAACCCCGTGAATGGGATGAGGAGGTTAATACTGAAAAATTACCTCCATTTGACCGCAATGGGAACATTTATGGGTTCTTCAGACTTTTTTAGTTTGCACTGGAAGGTGCCTCTGATAGATGGAAGGCTAAGTGTTAATATCTGCCTTGGATGTTAAAAGCGCCGATCAGGTCACCTGTTACCTCCCAAGTAGCTCTGTCACCTATAAGGATGTAAAGAATACCATACTCCGCCTGTTTGGGGGTACTTCAAAGATGTCGCAGCAAAAAGTGGAATTCTTAACAATTGGATTCCATTGAAATGAGACTCTCCTAGAGTTCGCTGATCAATTCACAACAGAAGCCCATGTGCTGATTGGAGCTGTGTGCTTAGTCAAAGCTAATGTGTGCATTGCCATGACCTACGCGGTGAAGCCATATTGCAAACTTCATGATGTTATTAGGCTGCTTCTGGATGATGATGTACCTCTGCTCAAGATTGTACAGTTTCTGCGTTTTGTATCCCCAAACTTTCCGCCACCAAATATGGAATGGAAGACTACCATTGCTACTGCACCCTCTTATTCAGGAGAATACTCTTGTCCGCCTTCAGCTCCAGTTAGTAATCCTCAGCCTTTCTATAACTCTGCGCCTCATCCTCAGCTGAATTATATACAACAGTTTGATCAGCGACAATGGGCTGGTCATGAGAACCATCAGCAACCCAGTTATTGACCAGGACCTAGCTATGCCAACTGTCAACAATCAGCTTACCAACCCGGGGCTGGTTACGCTGACTGACCCCAAACTTTCTGGTTTGGACCCTCTTATGATAATCAAGGACGTGTCTCTTATGGGGTTAACTTCCACGAATGCAGTCGCCCTGGTCATTTGGCGAAATTCTGCCATAACCGCCGTGTGAACTACATACACCAAGATCAATAGTATCAGGGAAAAGATGGAGCGGAGTAGAGACGGGACCCTCTACCTCTGCTATACCCACTCAAAACATCCCCAAATCAATAGTAGTAGACCCTGCAAAAGTCCCTCGGTACAATGATGGAATTTTCTATCAGCAGCCAGTAGGAGGAGTAAACGTAGTAACCTGAGCTCAAGCTAAGGAGGCGGCAGAAGAAGCGTCCCCCAAACAACTGAATCCATATGCCTGTCAAATGCTTGATCAAGCTTCCTCGAACCAACTTGATTCTGCCGCTGATGCACCAACTTTGAAAGAGGTAAACGTCGCCCTTCCAGTAGATGCCATTGTCAAAGAATATCCCCAAGACGGTGAATGGATAATGATTTTATTGGAAAAAGAGAGCCTATATACGTTCACATATTAAACAGTCAATATTCTTCTTATTCTGAGTGTACATACTGTGATATTTTTGTAGCGAAAAATAGAGTTCACGCTATAATAGATACTGGTGCTCCAGTCTACATAGTTTCCACTAAATTGATGGCAAAGTTGATGTTGAAACCTGATGTGGACCATCAAAATGGTTTACAGAACTGCTGGAGTGGTAAGCACTGTCTCTGAGGGGGCTTACAGTGCGCTACTTTGCACTTTGGGTCCATTGTCATTGTAGCCCCGGCAATTGTGCTGCTGAATAAAACTATGACCTTTTAATTTGGACCACTTTCCTGTGCTGTTTTGGGGCTTTTGTTAATATGACTGAGGAAACCCTCACTATTCTGGGTCAGCGGATCCCAATTTACTTTACCACTAGTGGAGTACTTAATGATCCGGTGCATATAAGCTATATCAACCTTGCCTATAGTGATGGGGTGATGCAAGTTCGCTATCACCGACTAAAGCGCAAGACTCAGGCCCTTCCCCAGCAGATATATGAATATCAAGGGATACCTCTTCAAGCGTCAGGGCCCATATCTATCCCTTATGGCCATCAAGTCATAGTGAACACTGAGCTAGAAGTGGAAGTGCTGAGTGGGTTATATGAGGAAGTCATTGGGCTCTATCATCAAACACTGTTTGAGCCGCATGTGGTTCTAGGGTTTAAACTTCTGGGACATGAGGAGATTAAGGTTTGCTAGCAAACCTCCAGAGCAAACCTATGCAAATCTGCTGACACCAAATTATAGCGTATTTATATCTGATTCCAATGGACGAGGTCTGTCAGTTTCATGATTTCAGGTCGTTGGATGAATTTGGTCTACCAGCTGAGACACTTGCTGATGTACTAATGGTGGTACAGCTGATTAATTTAACTGGATCATTGGAAGAACAAAAAGACCAAGCAATAGCTTTATTTCAGAAGTATAAGGGGATTTTTGCTGCTGACAATCATGATTTAGGGTGTGCTCAGAATGTGGTTCATTGAGTAGACACAGGAAATCATCCTCCTATAAGGTCTCAGCTGATCCGCCGATTGCAGGCAGCAAAAGACATTGTTACTGATGAAATTGACAAGTTGCTAGATAAATGGATGCTATAACCATCCAAAAGCCCGTGGGCTTCACCTGTTCTAATTATAAAAAAGAAGGATGGCACCAACTGCATAGTAATAGACTAAAGAAAGCTCAACAGTATTACAAAGAAGGATTTGTATCCCTTGCCAAGAATTGACAATGCTCTAGACCAATTAGGGGGAGCTCAATATTTTTGTGCGATGGACTTGATATCAGGTTACTGGCAAATCGAGTTACCTGCGGTGGAACAAGAAAAATGCGCTGTAATCACCTCTAAAGGCCTTTTTCAACTTACGTGGATGCCTCAAGGGCTGTGCAACGCCCAGCTATGTTTCAGCGAGCCATGGACACTATTCTTGGTGATCTGAAACTGTCATGAGTCCTAGTATACCTCGACAATATTAATGTTTTCTCTTGAACCTTTTTAAAGCATCTCGACCACCTTGAAGCAGTATTCCGCTGGCTGGCTGAGGCGAACATTAAAATTAAACCTCAAAAATGTAACTTCTTCAAAGATCAGCTGGATTACCTGGGGTTTGTGGTAGACTCTAAAGGGCTGAAAATACATCTGGCTAAGGTAGAGGCCATCAGCCAAATGACTATTCCCAATAGTAAGCATGACATAAAGGTATTTTTGGGAATGGTCAGTTACTACTGGCGCTTTATCCCTAATTTTAGCTTTATAGAGGGGCTACTATTTGAGTTGTTAAAAAAGGATGCTGTGTTCAAATGGATGTAACATCGTCAATCCACTTTCAATACACTTTGTACAGCATTGATTAGTGCACTGGTGTTATGATATCCAAACTTTGATTGGGAGCATATCATTCAGACAGATGCATCCCTCTCTGCTGTGGGGCAGTACTTTCTCATAAATATGATGAGAGAGAATAACATCCTGTAGCATACTGTAGTCAAAGTCTGAACTGTCATTGAGCGTAATTATACAGTGACGAGCAGGAGTGCTTAGGTAGTGATCTACGTGTATAAGCAATTCAGAGTCTATCTGCATGGGGTAAAGTTTAAAGTCTTAACAGATCATGAATCATTATGCTGGTTGCAGAACCTCAAAGAACCTGAAGGACGGTTGACTCAATGGGCTCTTGAGTTTCAGGCTTATGATTTCAATATTCTCCATCAGCTGGGAGTAAAGCATCAGAACGCTGACTGTTTATCTCAATTACCAAATATTTTGGTGACAGCAGACCTCAGTGACGTGATGTACAATAAGATTTTTAGCAGAAAATACGATGACAAACTGCTCCATGTGATCAAAGTGTTAAATGAGATGCACACGAATACCTTCCAACAGAATGGGGAACTGTACAAGTGGATTGGCAATTTTACTGTTTTAGCCATGTCCCTCAGCATGTCCGGGAATCATTATGAGCGCACACAAGGCAGTCAGGCATGGTGGAGTGCATAAGACTATGGAGTTGCTACGCCCCTGGTATTATTGGGAATGCATGAACTTCATTGTGCTCGAAACCATTTCCTGTTGCCATCAGTGCCAAGTGGAGAAACCATTTTGTCGTATGACGTCATATTGGTTAGTAAAACCACATTTTACATGGCACACAGTTTCCCTCAATGTCATTGGCCCCTTAACAACTGGAGCCAACCAATGTAAATACTTTCTTGTTGCTATTGGCCACTTGACCTGGTGGGTTGAAGTGAGGGTGATATGAAACTTGGGGGCAGTTACTGTGGCCAGGTTCATGATGGAATGCATTATTCAGCGTCACAGCTGCCCTCAGGTTATTCTCACTGACAACGGAACTAACTTCACCTCACACATCCTACCCAAACTGAACATGCTTATGGGAATCCACAGGGTTCTGATGACCCCATACCACCCCAAATCCAATGGAATGGTTGAACGGGTGAATGGAACTCTGGTGAACATATTACAAAAACTAGTAATGGATTGACCTTCCAATTGAAGCTCTCTCCTTTCCACTGCCATGTTCACCTATAACATTAGTTACCATTCCGCCATGGGGAAGAGTCCCTTCCAACTCCTATACATCCAACACCCAGCTCTTCTGGCGTTACTTTATTCATGTGTAGAAGACACTGGTGGACTAGAACCCCACCGCTTTTTGTTTAACCTCACAAAAATTCTGATCAAATTGCAAACCAAAGCATATTCCTTCAGCTTAGCCAAGAAGATCAGGAGTAAGGCCACTGATCAGGCACGTCATAGTGGGCTGGCACCATTCAAGGAAGGCAATATGGCTCTCTTCCATGACCAACATGGATTCTGGAGGAAACACAAGCTGGCCAGTATTTAGATTGGTCTGTTTGAAGTTATAAGGAAACTGGAGTTGAAGCATATACCATCAAGGATCCTGCAAGTGGTCAGATCATTAACTGAGTACACGCAAAGTTCCTCTGACCTTACAAACAATAGGATCCTATTGTCCAGTTAAGGAGGGGGTAATGTCATGATTATGATATGACTGGATGATAATCGTGGGACATCTAGGGCGGAATCCGCTGAAAATGGTATCAGTTATGATTATTTGAGTGCCTTGAGACAAGGCGATTTTGCGACATAACAGTTTTCATTGGATATAACGGGTTTTATTGAATCGCCTCTATATAAGGTGATAAGGCGGTGAGGTGATGTCAACATTTTATAAATACAAAGTAAATCACCTACAATCAGGGTGACAGAGGATTAGAGAATAACAAGCAAAATTTGAGGAGAATCGGTGGAAGAATAGCCCAAGCAATGAAAGCACTACTTCCTGAAGTCACTGTATATAAGCGAGATGGGCGATTGAGAGGGGGAGGTTTTTTAATAGCGTAGAAGAGATGAGATAGCAAAAGATAGCTGCATTTATAAAAATAAATAAAGAATTGATTGGGACAAATGCTCCTATTTTAAGTATATTTTCAAGTGTGTCTGAAGGACTGATGATCCCCACATCATCTGTCTATTGCTCAGCGGGTTTAACCTGTGCGAATAACATGAAAGATATTAATGATACCATCTAAATTTATAACAGTAAGCCATGGCTTTCTCTTCTTTAATCATCCTCTAATGGATATCTACTCATATCTGGATGGAGTTTGATACAAGAGGTGACTCTGGAGTGATAGGAAAGAGTTGTTCAACTGGGCCAACTGGGATGACAGGTTGTGCAGAAGGCATAGGTTCCAATAAGGCAACAGCAGGTTCTAACCTGGAGGAAGTGAATGCTCTTTTTCAAATGGGTTAGACTTACTAACCCCCTCTACTTTTGAGGACAAAAGTGAGGGGTACTCTGTGGAGCGCAGCGGTGCAGGACCAGTAGTGAGGGGACTCCCACCTATGATGGAGGTTTCAGTCTCACCTTCCAGCGAGCTCACTGCTGGTTCCAAGCGGTACTGGGAGAGTACGGATTTAGAGCCTTCTAGAATCAGGTTGGAAGTGTTCATAACGGCCAGTGTCTCAGCTGGATATGTCACCACTGGATCAGAAACATGCTGGTGCACCACAGTGGTGGAGTCATCATGTTCTAGTTCTGGAGTTCAGCGGTACAATTAGGCTTGGTGTCACAGAGGCTAGTAGACAACAGAGATGCAAAGATGGAGCATGTCCCAGATAAGGAGGGGATGGTTTATCCCATATGCCAAGGGAAGCACCAGTATTATCTAGGGACTTGCAGAGAAAGGCCATTTTTAACTGTTCAAGAGATTTCAACCTTGATGCTCGCTCTTGAGACAGGCGTAAGTATTGAGCTGTAGTGAGGTCTCCTTAGGACAAGTGTACAAAGGAGTTATAGTCCTCAAAGCTAGAAGGGGAATACTTTCAGGGCTTGACAAAGGTTTCTAACGCTGGGAGAGATTCCAAAAGTATCTATTATACTCACCATTGGAGAGTAACCATTGGTGAGCTCCCTCTGAAATCTCACGGAGCAGCAGCTGGAGGTGGAGGATGTCAGCTAAGTCCTTTCCTTGAGACTTCTGGCAGGCCCTAAGGCTGGACAACGTGTTGAAGATCTCATTTTTAAATTTTGAATCGCGTGAAAAGTGGAGAGTGAGACCGGTAGTGGCAGGCACTGCACACTTTATGATCATCTTGAGTGAGGGGAGCCGTACAACACCCTCAGAACACCCTTTGAGGAAGGTAACAACCAAGGCCAGAAGGGATACAAAAGTACCAGCCCAGTGGACCGCTTCAACGGGTGACAACTCTGAGAGGATTGGGCTAACTCTAGCTATCCAACAGTAGAAGAAAATCACAAAAAATTCCAGGATTTTCTCAGATAATGTCAGGAAAACAGGAGTGCATGAGGTCGCTGGAGGGAAAGACACAGGCCAAAGGTGATACAACAAGGCCAAGTGACCCAACAAAGTGAAGAGACATCCTAACGGTCAGTATTGTGTTTCCATACAAATCTTTAGAGCAAAACGCACACCAAACATGCCACAACCATCAGGGACAAGAGGCCCTGAAAGCTGGGAAGGGTGGCGTAGGATCCAAGGCAAATACCAGAAAAATAGGAGGAGGCGGAGCCAGCTAATAGGTGGTGGAGTGGGTGGAGGGCTCACGTACAGCAGGGGGTGCAAACCAGAGCGGAAAATGAACTCCAGCCATCACAGATCTTCAAAAAAGTGTTTTTTGTTCAATAAAACAAAAATTATACAGGAAATTGGCCCAAAAATTCCTAGACTTTATTAGGGCAATCAGAGTATCTGAGAAAAGCAAAGCCTTTCTCATCTTGGGACTTAATTTATAGGGGGTTGCTTCATGAAGATTCTGGTGATTGTTTTATCTGATATGAGCTACAAATTCATCGTTTTTCAACAAAAATTAAAAAAATCTAAATTTATCCAGATTTTGTAACCTCATATCTTGTGATTTTCAGGGTGTTAAGTTTGATTCCCGCCTGGGCTTTTGCCTCAAATAAGCCGTTTTTCTCAGCCCTGGCTGGCAAAGCCAAAACCCATTTTTTGTCAATGACCTTATATAGGTCATTGGTGACCCTTAGGGGTTATGGTCTCTGCCCCAAGGGCTTGTTGGACTTGGCTTTAGAAGGGCGGTTAATTTCAGGAAGTTTGTCACTAGCTGTGACAGGTTCTGGCTTTTCTAGCCAAGAATGAGGAAAATGGATCATCTGAGGCAAAATATCCGTTGGAAATTAACCCAAAAATTTAGAAAATCACATGCTACAAAGTTACGGAATTTTGCTGAATTGATAAAAGCTCAATTTAGGTGATAGGTGAAAATCTTAAAGCTTGAATCATAATTTGATAATCACTTTGGAGCCTTCAAAAATTTTTCCCTTTAAATTTCAGACCCAAGCTGAAGCAGACTTTGTCTTTCTCAGACACTCAGTTAAATTTAATATAGCTTAGAGATTTTTGTGCAAGTTTTCACATACTTTTCTGTTTAATTTCACAAGAATACCTCTGTTGGAATTAACATAATGGCTGGAGTCCTTTTCCGCTCTGGTCTAGCTTCAAAGTTGGGCGAAAACCCACCTCTCACTCTGCAGCCTATTTTGCCAACCCTGTGGCATTTTATTTCACAGCTATTTGCCAATGTTCTTATACCACATTTCCCAGCTCTCAGGGACTCATGTCCCTGATGTTTGTTGCAGTTTGGTGTGTGTTTTGATCAAAAGATTTAAGTGGAAACATAACTAAGATCATCTTGGACATTGCTTCCTCATATTAGGTCACCTTGCCTTGTTACACCTTTGGCTTTGTGCTTTCCCTTCTGCAACCTCCTGCACTCCAACTTTTTCTAACAGTGAGGTCCTTTAGTATTGCATCATAGGTCTAAGAAATTTTTTGAGATTTCATTATCTCAAAATCTATCTATTCTTTTTCAAAGATGACTGCAGGAGGACTATCCATGTGTACTTCCTCTTCACCATATCTATTAGTGATCTGTTAGATAGTACTATCTGCAGGATTTTTATTTCAAAAAGGTGGCTGTAGGTGTTGTAGTGATGCCTAGTACCTATGAAGGAGCAAAGCCTGTAGAGCTATATTTTAAGGTTGCTCAAATATGCTTATCCCATCAACCCCAACTGAATAACAATTGCTGTAGTGATATACCCTTTAACCATAAAATTTTTTACCAACCAATTGTGACGTCAATTGATCTGACAAGTATAGCTTTTGTCTATGATAGGAGCTGACAAGTGAAGATCTTGGTTATAAAAAATTAAAATTAATTATAGCCTTGTTATATCAAATGCTTAGGTTGCTAGTTGAGATTGCTTGTAGTAACAATAGATTTTTAATATAAATAGGTTGGAAGGCAGATCATCCTTCCAGAAAATTTTGAGTTATTATATGTAAACCTCTTTATAAAAATGAAGAGTTCTAGACCCCATATAACAGAAAATAGCTTCTTTAATCAGGTATTATATCAACACACTAGATTAGGGAGGGTAGGCTGAGGGCTGATAAGCTTTTGTGATCAGGTTTGACCAGCTATCTGGAAACAATAATTTTATATATCTAATGTCATACTTTAACTAATAAATAGATGACATATTCATTTCAAATAGTAGTTAATACACCACGTGGCCTCATCATTTATAAGTAGTGGATTAAAGTATTATTTAATTATTAATTAAATTAAAAACCTTGTTGGAGCATCTCTCATTCACCAATTTATTGGCTTCTGGACGTTGTAGTCTTGATCTATATATCACCTCCTATTTTATTTTAGCATGCTATCTTACACTGCTCCTATGCTGGCATAAAACCATCAGTGATAGGGTCCTATATTTTCTATGACAGTTAGCTGGTATTTTGATTGCATCCAGTGTATCGCATCTTTATATGAAAATGCCTTGACCTTAGTTTTAATTGTTTTTTGACCCAACTTGGATAGCATTATTTTTAGTCTGCCATATGGAGGTTCTGCTTAGCAACCATGAAAAGCACCAATGAGAACTCTGCTAGAAAAGGCATATCTAAAGAGAGTTTTCAATGAGAAGAGGATCTTTTCTCCTGGAGAATCTAGAAGAGCCATTCTAGAAGAATACCATCAGTAAGCCTGAACCACTGACAGTATTTGATACTACAGTGTGCCCCTTTGTTTTTTTTAAATAAAAACCCCTAGTTCTGAATATAAGGGGTTTCTGTTAGAGTTTTTGGTCAAAGTTACATTTCTCATACAGTACCTTGAATTTCTGTGTTTAATCTGTGCACTGAAAACATTCCACCGCTGAGCTGATTTTACAGTGGCCTAGACCAAGTCTTCATTAATATGATGTGCTCTGATATCTGGAAAGCCTTGGATCATTGACTTTGGAATGGTAGTAATGTGGTAATCCAAATACCTATTCCAAATAAGGTGTGTATCAATAAATTTGGAATATTATATTTTAATCTAAATTGATCCATTGATATTAATAATACTCATACAGGTTGCCACGTCCAAAATTTAGGCTATGATCTTTAGTTCAGGCCACAATGGCTTTATAAAGATATCTAAAAAATTGTAATAATTACCTAAGGCTCCAAGCATCATCATTTCAAATAAGATTAAATATAATTTAAGTAAATGGGTAAAATTAGAATATTTAGGGTCACAGAGTAGGGTTCTCAGTATTAAACTTGAGAAGGAGGTAATGTTAAGATACTTTATTCCCCTTAACCTTCCTTGGAGATCATATACCCTCAGATTTAACTCCAATCAAATCATAGCCTATGTCCCAAGTTAATTAGTAAATTTGCAAATGATATGTATGGTTAATACACTAAAATTTAATGAATTTAAAAAAGGTAAGAAATTTTATATCAAGTTAATATATGGTGAAAATCAAAATTCTTCCCAGAATTATTTTTACATCATCATTATATTGACTTAAATAAGTTATTGTTGCTCAGTAAATTTGTGCATTTTAGGTGATGAAATCTGACTGCTCACAGCTGAGCCTCATACTAGATGAGGGCATTAGCCCATAAGTTTAGTTGTTAATAATTCTTTTTAACTTTACCCTCTGTCAGGACTTCTCCTTAAATAGATGAAAGATTACTTTGGGAAGAAGACCACAGGGTTCCCTATGAGGGATTGGTCTCTAGTAGCTTGTAAGACACACAAGAGTCCTTTATTTTGTACCAGATGGTCCCTTATAAGAGTCATATAATGTTAGTTTTCAGTAACAGTATACTTTATGAGATTTGCCAAGCGCATAAGGAATACACTAAGTTCTTTTAATATCAAAGTTGGAAGGATTAAAAATTATAGTATGGCTATAATAACCATTATTAAAAAAATCAGTCAAATAGATTATTGTTAACCAGCATGATAGCTAATATAATCTGCTTTTTCATGTAAATGTTAAGATTGACCTAAATACAACGCATGGACGCCCCCTACTGAGTTCTCTTAGTTAGTGCTAAAGAAGGTTGACCTTAAGACCCTAGCTACCCAGATTCTAAGGTTTTTAGGCTCAATTACACCCTTATTATTATATTCTATCATAATCAATTAGTGATAACCCTAATCATTTATATATCCTTATGCTAAGTCCCACCATATGTTTGATTGTCTTTATAAAGGTCAAAATCCTTCCATAATTACACCATATTAATATGTTGTTGATAAGATCTACTTACTTTATTTATAGAAGTAATTAATACTAGAATAACACTATATATTAAAAATGAAAGAAGTCCTTAGAAAGGCTAGCTTTCCTTTTAGCAATCTTTTAAGTAATAAATCTTAATCATATGTTGTAGACTTTCAGTATATAACATTTATCAGTGATATCCTAAGGGCTAACCAATATTATATATTTAGAATTAAAAGCGTCAATATTTCTCATTTAGAGATCTGCTATGACTAAACCTTAGCTGCTCAATGTTCTCTTGAAAAATGATTCAAGTTTTACCTTATGGTAAAAAACTTAAGTGCATGATATATGCCTTATGGCTGAAGGTTGTTAGAAACTTTCTTAACATAATTTCTACTGTTATGATAGGATACTATCATTGTGTTTTGTCACCTAACTTTTATAAATTTTACCTGAGATGGTTAGATTACTTAAGTAATTGTTGGATTAGCCTAACTAAAACTGTGTATGACAGCAAACAAGTAGCTGGTAGATAGATTTGATTGTATATGATTTAGAATAAATTAGTTAGTATTTTAGTTGAGGTAGTTTAGGAAATCATCCTATAATTAATCATTATAAATGCATGTTTATTTCAACCTCTACTCATAGACTAATTACCAATCTCAGATAAACTTGACACAAATATTTTATAAAATATATATATAATTGTTCAATTGACTTAATTAATACAATGTTTCAAGTATAAGGTTGGCAGTTTTTACTTATTTAGTTTTTGTTATTTAGTTAATTTTATTGGTCACTCTATGCTAAATTTACTGATTGCCATCTACAATAATTCATTTTAAATCTATTAAATCTAGTTGATTTTATTGGTCAACCTATGAAATACAATCCACACCCATAATCATTTAAGCTCGTCAGATATGATTTCATACTTTGAACTTACCCCCCAGCCATAGGACATATATCATGTCAAAAATATTATTTTATCTTAATTTTTTTGCAGCCACCACAATTTCCTCTTCACACACCTAATAATGCCACTAACCCCAACTGATTTATAATCTGCTATGATGAATGTATGTACCAAGTTTTTTATCTTATTTTGGTACAATCTAAATCTCGAACACTTTCTAAAGCAGCCATTATAATTAATTTCACATTTTAGAGTGATTTTAAACCTTTTCCTATTCCAGTTTTGCTTGCGGTTGGTGGCTTGAGCTGCCTGCTCTGTATCAAGTAACAAGATATTTTAACAATTTTAGCTAGCTAATCTAATATTACTTATGTAATAAGCAATTTACCTTTTTTATCAACTGTTTATAGTGCATATTAAGTGCTATATGGATGCTAATGTACGCTTATTAACACTATGCATAGCCAATTGACTTAATTGCTTGTAAAAACCAACTTGGATTTGCCACTATAATATAATTTCTCTGTTGGTACTGATACTAACCAGGATAAAGTATAGTTTTATGCACTTCTAGAATCGTTTTTATAACTGTGGATGGCACCTTTTTATATATTGCTGCATGGTTAATATGGTTTAAATTGGTAAGCTTTTGGTATGCTTTACATATATTCAATTGACTTTATTAATCATCTCCCAATTATTTATCAGAGTTGATACTTGAACCTTGTGTAGGTTAATGGTTGAGGTTATAACGTAATCATTTGCCAGATTGTATGACTTGGAGTTTTTTACTGGGGCTGCTAACGCTTTTTTATAGCTTAAATTTATAGGTGGGTTAAGGCAGTAAACCTTAATTTATGGTTTGCGTCAAGGGCAGTAATCCGTCTGTTTATGATTTTTTAAACCTGGGTGAAGGTATATAACCTTTGCGTGCCACTTAAAGAGATTTGGTGCCATCAAAATATTGTTCTTTTGGGTTGGGACCATCTAGTACTAAAAAAATATTGTTCTTTGATGACTTTGGAATTTATCTTTCAAAGTAGTGATTCTTTTGGTTAGAACTTATCATCTAAACTTATCCTAACGACCAAATTTTCATTTTAGACTTTTTCTACTACTTAATTAATTTTAAGCACAACCCTTGTAAAAGTATGCTGATCTGGTGCCACTTTTTAACTTCATGTTCACTGATGTAAGCTGATTATTACCTATGTATGAATATCCGGATATTCTGATAAAAAGGGGTCTTGCGCCGAACCTGTTACTTTTATGGATCAATCTGCCTATTAAATCACTTAACCTGAAAACTTTTAACTTTAGATAGGTTATTAATGTTAACACTAATCTATTAGATAATTGTAATCTAAACCCATGTACTTTATTGTAGACCCCCTTTAAACTTAATTAATCGGGATGTGCCACCCCTTAATGTTACTAAAAGGTTGGAGGTAACCCTTACGAGGGGTTTAATTAAATTTTTATATTATAATTAAAAATGGAATATGCAATTTTGACGTCAGAGCCATTCGCTACCGAAGCAGTTTGCAGTTTTGCGCACACGTAAGTTACTTGCCATTTAAAAACGTCAATTTCCTTACCATCCTCCATATGCCCACCTTAACCTCCAACCCTCCAATATGAGCGTGAAATTAAATAAAGATATGAATAAAACCATTTGGAACCGCACTTTTATTTAAGTAACGAGATATCCTATACCCTTAAACAGAATCGCCCATTCCCGAAAACCCTAGAGCCCAGCCCATTTCTCAAAGTAAGCATTTCAACCAATGCCATCTATAAAGCTGTCGACCTTAACTTCAAAATAATAGAAACTAATCAATATATCTAATTTCTCCAACTACCGCTTTTTACTTAAATGTAATGAGGTTAGTAGTAATATGATAAGACCTACCACAATGACCTCCCGAAACATCCTAGGGTGATTTGTTGAAATCATGGATAACTTCCCTTATTAGTGATCTGACTATTGGGGACTTTAGCTTCAGTTGCGATGAAAACTTGAATATTTTAGGTTAATCGTTTAACCCATAAGCTAACTTGAGAAGCTTGTATTTAACTGTAGGTTGGATCGTTGACCATAAATTTTTAAAGTGGATTTTTATTCGAACTGATATAACCGATCTGGGACTGGCTGAGAGGTAGGTACGCTTGGGTATTACCAGCTGGTGTAAGTTTCGCTCGACGGTTCTAGTTATCCAAGGGTGATACTTGATACTAGTTACCATAAACTAAGGTAAATCCAACCAAACCTGAGTACCGGTATCAAGGTTTATATTTTTCGAGCTTAATTTTATAAGCTCCAGTAATAAAAACCGATTTTATAGCTATCAAAATCAATGGGTTTAAAGGCTAACCTTTATACAAGCTAGTTAAGATTTATCGTATCCACAAGTTTATAGATGGGATTTAAACCTCCCTCTGAAAGGTTTCTCCTATGCATGCTTTAAACAGGGTTGATATGCCTTATCACAAGGTCAACTCAACATCTTTATTCTTCAACTAGCCGATCTTTATTCAACTAGCCGATTTGCTCACCGTTGCTCAGGTTTATAATTTATCAAACGATTCTAATTGACTATTTTAAACCGTTTTTATCCACTCGCTGTGGTATCTGTCTGCAGTAGAATCTTGCGATTGATTTTTAACAACCTTCCAGACTAGCTAGAGCTTTGAAATTTGTGACATCTCCCATGACAATACAATAATCCATCGAAAAAATATTGTGAATTTTGTGAATTTTTGCATAATAAACCGTTTTCCCCAGCTTTGCTTGGGTTTATAATCTTGTTAGTTTTTATATTGTAATCCATTATAAGACTAGGAAATGATTAAATCTCGAAACAATCGGATACCCACCAAACCGCTTGGTAAAACCGTCGAACCTATCGAATCAACCGATTACCCCTTACGCTCAGCCGAAGCAAACTACTGATTCCTATTAAAATGATATATCATTTTTACATCTTAAATATAACTTTTATTTATCATATTATGTTTAAAAAACATCTTCCTACTGCCTATAATAGTTTAACCATTCCATAGAACACTTGTGGTAAGTTTAGTTGAAACTAGTGCATTAGTTTAGGAGGAGAGTTTTAAAAACATACATACGCGCATACAATGATTTTTATTAATTTAAAGTTAAGTGACCTCCTTATAGATACTATCGATGAAAAATAAACTTAGAGTTTGAATTAAACGGGGTTTCATGATAAGATATTTTTAACCACCATATAGAATTCATGGAACTAATCGTGACAAAGATCACCTCAACAATCGAGCGACAATCCAGGGTACGATAAGCTTAAAAGGCTTAGCCCGACCTATTGATTACTTAAAGGATAAAGATAGATTACTGGTATTAATACATCATCCAGTAAATAACTTAAATTGTTGCTGATAAGATCGACCAACGGTATACCTTTTTATAGGGTGGATTGTGGAGATACATAAGCTTAGGGTAGTCAGGGCCTCTAATTTAGCTAAGAAGAGTGGACCGGGGATGAGCGAGTTTGGTAGTCGTCCAAGGTGATGGAATCAAACCAGCTGGACTGAGCTTTCGCCCAACCAAAGAACGAGCCGTTCACTGGGCTGCAGCTAAAGCCAGTGGGGGAGGAGCCATACAAGGTAGAAGGGGTAACTGGGTGGCATCATAAAGCGGATCGGATAACGGGCTGCTTCCACTCTCAAGCTTGACGCTGCGTCCAAACTTGGAGGGGGCGGGTGCCGTTGGCTTGGATAGCGAAGTGCTAAGCGAGTAGCGACTTCCAAAGCTGGACCTCGAGCTGTCGAATGAGGGTAGAGAGGAATCGGGTTGAACCGGCTTTGGCCAACCCTGGGGCTTGGCCTTTACTTGGTTGAAGATAGCGTTGTCGGGAGAGGGTAGGATGACTTGGCTCTCATCCATCAAGTTGGGGTCCAGTTCAACCGCAGGGGTGATCTCGACGGAGTAATTGCGGCCCCGGTTGTTGTCCCAGTGCTCTTGTCCCATAACGAGGTATTGGATGGCGAACTTGAGACAATGGTATGTATCGTGGTTGTCGCTCACCCGCATGCTGGAGGGGATAGCGATGCGAAACTTGAATGCGTCGTGGTTGCAACCTGCGGCGAGGGAGTGCGAAAACGCGGCATGCACCGAATGGAAGGTCGCCCAGTTGTCAAAAGTGTACCGCGTGACCACCTTCTTTTGAAAGTCAAGGTTCGCTACCAGCACCGTGCCAACGATCTGCTCGTTTTCGGCATCGCGCTCAACCTTTTCAAGGCACACCGGCACGTGTTCGAACAGGTGGGCGTTGGTGCTAAAGTTAAGGGCGCGAATCGACAGCGGGGTGTAGCCAGAGACCGATTGGGGGCACTGCTTCTTGTCAAAGCTTCGTACCCGCACCAAGGCGTGCGGGAAGTGGACCGACCTCGCTTCCAGCTTTTGGCCCCCGTTCGCGGCCATCTTAAGGGCCGACTTGACGATCTCACCCGACTTCTTACGTACGAGTTTAGGACGGCCATCCAGCGTTAACGGGTCGAAGGTGGCGTGAGCCAAGGATATGGAGGTGGTTGCGTTGTGAGGGGTGAGGATAGGTGGGCTTGCTGACATTGGGCCACCTGCTGGACCCGCTCTGAATTTAACTTCACTTTGGCTTTAAGGGGCAAAGCCAAATCCACTAATCAAGTCTTATCTGCTATCGCATTTTCCCAAACCATTGGTTTCTCCGTCTCACCAATCATCTCCTGCCCATCAATGGCGTCCACATCGGGTTGTGGGGAATTAAGTCAGGACCAATCACAAACTAGGGCAGCTGAGCATCGTCACGCTTGGTTGTGAAATCGTCATCCGTTAGGAACCATCCCGTGTTTTTTAACCAAATCCAATCAAACTTGAAATGCTAACCTTTGTTAGGTTGCACTTGAAGATAACTTGAATACAATGGAGTAATGAACTTTTTTAATCAAATACCTTTCTAAACTCCACTTAAATTTGAGCATATGGGTGGGAAAAGTGGGCGTTTGCTTCCCATCTAGACGTTATTTCCATTCTCCGAGGCTTAAGGTGGAATCCAGATTCATCCAACTAACGGTTTATCATTCCGTTAATTTAGAGTGGATTGAACTGCAAGATGATGTTATCAACATACCTAAACTTGGTAAATGATACCATCACATAACTCATCCCTTTGGCTTGCCTTGGCTTGAATAAAAGATATTAAATCTATGATTTAATTCCATCTGATCAGCCTACCTCGAATTGATTATGATCCAATAACCAATCGGAATTCACTTTAAAATCCATTATCTCTGCAACGAGGATAAAGGGGTATCATACCTTTAAAGTGAGCCATCGTTCGAAATGATCGCATGGTCCAAGCTTCATACTGGGTAATTGCAATCGATGGTAATGACGTTGGGCGGACGTTTGAAACACGTTGTCAATCATTAATTTGATATATAAATTTTACGATTAAGGGTAATGTTTGGTATTTATCAAACCTCCTGTTTCATCGAAAGTGGTTTATAAGCCATCCAATACCAAGATGTAAAACCCACCTACCCTTTTGCTTCAAGTGTTATTTGACATCCATATGAAATGATCCTTTGGTTAAATACAAAAGCTATCTATATGAAACTATCACCATTACCTATAAATTGCTACGTTACTATCACCTTGTAGGTTTATTTAATGCTAGCGGCCTTCCCATGCTTTACCGCTGATTTTTATCCTATGCTTTTTATCAAAGTATCCTTTTATTGGTCGGATTCCTTTATAAAAAATCTATTAGATATAATTTATAAGATAAACGGTGACCTTTTTGTTCTCTCAATATCTTATCACCGGTGTAGTTAAGACTCAAATCAAAAATATCTGCTAAAAGATATTTAAGAGGTATATTTTCAACACTTTTTTTAGTACTAGATGGTCCATTTTTTTCAACACTTTTTAGTTTATCAAATTTATTTTTAAAGAGTACATGTATCATTTATTCTAGAAGAGACATATAATGTCTATTTCAGATGCTTTTAAAGGCTTAGTTGCCTTTTAGATAAATAGCTTTAAAGGCACAAATATATTAAAAAGTTTTTAGATTAATACTAGCAGTCAAACTCCAGCTTCGCTTGCAGTAAAAATTTATTTAACTTTAGTTAACTAAATATAATATCTCTATATTAAGCTAGATATGATCTAATTTTTATATAATTAGTTTAGCTATTTATATCACTCTAAATCTTATACTTTATAAATATATTCTATAACATTTTATAGACTTAATATCTGGAATGATTATCTTGTATAAATAAATTTTTATTATAATCCATGTTTCTCAAATCTTACCAAAAGTCAATTAAAATCTTCCTTAGAATATATATGCTTTTTATAGTTATTGCTCCTATACCCAATAAAGCTTTCTTCAAACCATACCGAGGTTGTATATAGTTAATCTGATAAAAGCCAATGCTTTTTATAGTAAAGACATTTATACCTTTAACCCCTTTCTTCGCTATTACATATAATTATATATTTAATTAATGATATCAACTATACTATAAATAGTTGTTGCTCTATATTCCATAAAAAGCTTCTTTTACCCTTATCTAAAGTAACTATAAGTGATATTCACAGTTTTATGACCTTTATTAGGGCTCTAATACCCAAATCTCTTACCAAAAATATTTAAAGATATAACGTAAAACTATATAAATCTAAATCAATCCCTTATACCCATACTACTTTTCAAAACTGTCACTTTCACTTGTACACTTAAGGTTATATTACTTATAATCAGACTCGCATGGTATACACCTATCCTAACCTATCACTTATAATTATCATAGATTTTTATTAATGTTATCTTATTTATAGTGATGGGCCCAATATCTACAAACTCACTTTTAAGCCTTACTTAAAGTAACATATACTATCTAACTTTTTATAATTCTCATATCAATGCTCAATACCCAGTACCCTTACTATGAACTAACTTTTGTCATAATATCTATTTGTATTTGTTTGATAAAGACTCTTATGCGCATAATTTATTACTATAAATGATGAAAATTAACCCCTTTATAAAGATTGTGCCAAGTGCCCTTTTATTTCTAAGAAAGATAAACCTCTAGTCAGTCCCTTATCCCAGAAGTGTCTCCTTTCCCAAGTGGAAGATTATCATTGAGTTACTGAATCACCATTAGGGACTCTACCCTCCTGTCTAACCTTTCTCCCTATTCCCTTTTGAAAAGGATAGGGGGAAACTTTAGGAATGTAATCTAATCCATAGGGTACCATCTGGGTTCAGCAGGCCAATTAACTCATGACTATTCTTCCTAATATAAGAATAAGCTGTTTAGATACTAAGAGAATTAAATTAATTTTATAGGATCTAGATTTATATCACCATTGTTACCTTAGATTGTCTGACAAAAACTAGGGTTTCCAAATTTTTTTTTTGGGTTGGGCACCACTAGTATAAAAAACAAATTATTGAATTTAAAATTCTAAATGTGACTCAACTTTGCATACCTGGGAAGAGTTTTCTCTACTCTCCTATGAAAGGATATCCACAAGAGTAAGGAAACCTCAACTTGCACCGTGTCCACATCTTCATAGCACATATATAACATAACTTCATATAAGGGGGTAAATGGCAAGAGAAGCAAAATGTATTGTTTTTAAATAAAAAATAGTTGTTTATCCAAAGAATGATGACCACATAGAGATTGGTCAAAATAGGACCAATATAAGGAAGATTAGGCCTGGGGCAAGGACAGGTTGGTGAGGCCTGGATCTGTTTTTAACCAATAAAGAGAGAATTTCATCAATGGTAGTCTTATATCCATGAGTGGGCATAAACTTGAGACTTCAAAATGAGATGAATTCTTCCTTTTTTAGTGACATTGTATTTTGAGAGTGAATACAACACTCAATTACATATTAAAATACTGACCTATATATATTTAAGCCATATTTTGTGACTTTCTTTTACATGGATGTAATGCCTCAAGCTGCATCATGCAACTTACTAGCATCAATTGGGGTCTTCTTGGCCTTAACCCACGTTGATTCAAGGCATACCTGAGATCTGGGAGAATGGCCAGCCTAACCACTTTATCTTCTTATCTCCACATTGCCTCTAAAATTTAAACCAGAAATTATGTTATGGGACATGACAGTACCTACCTTGCCAGAGCTCAGCAAAACTCCTGCCAGTAAATAATGGTGAACTCTTGTTAATACCAGGACTGTTTATAAGATTATTAGTTTTGTTGAAATGATAGTGCAGTTATACTTTTTGCCAACCCTAGGCTTGTTTCCTCCCACATACATTTCAATTTTGCTGACCCACAGTATAATGGTCTCCTCTAATTTAAAGAAAGCCACCATCTTTTTTTAGTACTAGATGAAGAAAGCCACCATCTTGAAAACCTAAACAGGGATTTTAGACCAAATTCTGTGGCTTATTTTTTGAGCTTTAATTAAGACCTTGATCTAATCTAAACTTTACATTTTTACCTTCACTAATATTTAATAGCTCTATAAAAGAGTAATGGTTTTTAATAGCTACACAATTTCAAGATCTTGTGTTATTCTATCCCTTCAAATACCATGTCCAAAGTCTGCATGCCACCAGGTTGTCCTCTACACTCCCACCTCCTGTCCTGCCCTCAGTTGGGTTGCATGCGCATATAACTCTGTCCCCCTTCAAGTGATCCACAATATATGCCCCTCTGTCATGCTTCCTGCTTGTCCAAAGCACCTTACAGGTTGGCCTGAAAGGTAACACAACTTTGTAATGTCATTTTACTGATATTGTGATTCTGTCATTATGTGAGTTCCCAAGGCTTAAGTGGCTGTGAGAGGGTTTATGTGCCAGCATCTGCCATGCTGGAAATTCCCCATCCTCTTGCCTCTACTGCTTTCCACCAATGCCTCCATTTTGTGAGGGGATGTTCTCACAATCCAGATTTTTGAATCATGGTATTTGCATTTTAATGCAACTTGACCTCAAGTACCTATCTTGCCAGAGCTCAATAGAACTCCTGTTGGAAAATAGCTTCAGATCTTTCTGTTATGCCTGACTGTTTATCAGATAAATAGTTTTGTTATTCTGATAGTGCAGCTTTTTTTAGTACTAGATGGTCCCAAGTGCAGCTTTAATTCACTGACCCTAGGCATGTTTACCCAAATGCATCTTTTTTTTGACCCTCATATAAAAGCCTCCCCTCAATTTCAGAAGCCCCCATCTTGAAATAATAATATTTTTTGACTTAATTTCATAGCCTCTTTTTGAGCTTTGGATAAAACACATCAGTCAACTCAGGATCTTAAGTTTATTGCTTTGCCAATCCCTAGTGGCTTTGGGCTGATGTAGCAGGCTTCAGCCTGTTACATTGCCTAGACTAATCAATAAGCTAAATAAGATGGTCTACATTCTAATGGTCTGTGTGACACCAACCTTTCTAATCTGAACTTCTATCAATTTACTAGGGTATTTCAATCTAACTAATTACTTGATTAAATAAATTTTAGTCACTCTCAAAACCCTAACTATAGAAGTGGTACCTGTTTGCATCACATAAAATCCAGAAAGTTTATATGACATTAAAATATGATCTGAAGAAAACCCTGGAAATGAACACTGCATCCTGAGTTTGATCCCAATAAATGAAATTTGGGTAGGGGATGATTATGACTGTGTTATCATTGTGAACCAATGCCCCAAAATGAGATAGCCAATAGCAAGGCGGTCCATGGAGTTCCTGGCCTATATTATGCCATTCATGAATGTTTTATGAGTTTTATCCTCCTTTCCCATTAATTTGAGTCCCTTTAATAAGTGAGGTATTGTCCTCAGGTTGGCCCACATTGAATAAAATTTAAAATTTTAAGAAATCCCTGGAAAATATTCTAGGGGCTTTCACCTTTCCAAATAATGTCTTTATTCTAACATGCTGTGCCCTGCCATCACCACACACTCATTTCCCACCCACAATCTCTAAAAAAGTGGCATCCCCTCCTAAGGACTGCTGCTGTTTATCCATTATCTACCTTTTCCAAACATATAACTTCTTTTACCATTTTTGATTTACCTAGTGTTTTTTGCAGACTCTGAAACAGTCTGCCCACGTTTCTATATCTTAGGAACAACTAAGAAACAGATGGCATTCTATCAACTATGTTGTCTAAACTTCTTGAGGACCCTTATATCTGTTCAATTTTCAACACACTGAGATGATCCATACGCTGTCCAGTTCTTTGACCCAATTTTACATGTCCAATGCGTTATTATATCTAAACAAACTTCTGATTTAGCCAAATGCATACAACTGAAAACCAGGATGTGTTGTTACCTTCCTTACCTTTACTGCACTTGAAGATTGCCCATTCCAAAGATTGAGGTTGCAAATTGCTACCATTTAACTTATTGTAGAGAAAATTGATATATTTATGTAATACTTTCAAAAAAACCCCAAGTTTTTTAATATAATTTAGTTTCCATTGCTCTTGACTTTCTGTTATATCTACTAAGTCTTGATACGCCCATACTGAAAGCCCGGCTTTCCCTTTATCACCTGCCTTTAGAGCATTTTTATAAGATGTCATTTATGATTAAACAACATTATTTTTAGTAAACTATAATCTTATCTGCCTTTATTCTATCTTATATAGGCTCCATATTCTACTACTTATTTTTCAAAGTTCTTTAAGTAAATTTTGATTATAACTAAATTTATCACAGTTATAATTAATTGACCATAATTCCAAATTTTAAATTAAAAATAAAGACAACTCTGCTGTAATCTAAGTATTCCTAAAACTTATAGTTAAGTTCATCCTGTTTATAACCTTTTCTAAGTCTGTCAATTAAAATTATAAATGATTATTTAATTTATCTTTTTAACATCTTCAACCCTATTTTCTATAACTTCCTCTCTCAACCCTTACCTAAAGTGACTATAGATGTTATATGAAACTTTATCTACCTTATAGTTAAATTTCATGGAGCTTGCTGATATAATTAAGATATTACTGACACTCAGTATAAGTTACCACCCAGAGCGACAGCCAAAATACCTTTTGTACAGCCATCCAAAAAGTTTAAATTAATGTGGATAGAGAGATTACTAACACCTGAAAGGTAATCCCAAGATTATAACACATAACCAGAATTTAATACTGTGAATTCCTTAACTAGATAATAATTGGGAAAATCGAGATTTTAATTCTATAAAACTAAGGCAGGAAAAAGAGAATGTGGAGTGAAAGCAGGATCTGTTGGTGACTGCTGGCTTAAAACTCATTATGCGAGGAATAGGAAAAAGGTGTATTAATGCCTTGGAAAATATTTGCAATTTAGAAAAATGGATTGACGCACTAATTAGCTGCCAATGTTGATTAGAATCTGACATGACCAGCTGGATCAATATCACTTTTCTTACTAAATTTTTTTTGTGGCACAATTCTATCTAACAAGATGGCATCAATTTACATGATGTATGATAGGGAGCTTCTAGGGCTGAGGCAGGAAGGGATAAGACCATCAAAGAATGGGTCTGGAATGCATGAACCTGTTAAGGGAGGCTCACCTTCACTGGTGGCAAGGAAAATGTTGGTGGGGCAATTTTGAGTCTAAGGACAATTCAAAAAATTTGTTTTATCCACTATCACCTTATCACTAATAATGAAATTTGGACTAGGGGATAAGGCTTATAAAACAGGGCCTCCTGCATTGCTGTTGAGAATGGGTTTTGGCCAACACCACCTCCTGACAACTCCTTGATCTCAAAAAATTCCTTAGTGGTGAGAAGAAGGGAAAAGGCCCAACCTTCAGGGGGTAGGCTATCACCCACCTCTCATCAACAACCTGAGCTAGATCTCCATGGTTGGTGAGGGGTTGAATTGCCTTTTTGGCTCCCTTCATGGTTCTTGAGGGATGTTCCACTTTGTTGGAATTCAGGAGGTGTTGCAAGTGGCTTGACCAACCATCATTTAATGTAATATTAATTCAATATTATTACATTAACTAATACTTAGAAGCAGGATTCAATGATGTAAGTATTATTGAGCGCTTGGCCCCTTAATTTCATATGATTTGCCAAAGTTGTATTAAATTTCTAATGATGCTTTTTTTTCCTAGGTGCCTTAGAGTCATAGATATGGTGGATCAAATCCCATAACCCCGCAAGTGCAAATTCTACACCTTGATCTAGTAATTGCTTTAGCTCTAGGTCTCAGTGTATTAGGTCCGCTCTGATCAAATCATTTTTTATTTTAACTTTGTCCTTGTGCCAGCATACTATATTTGGTATGAGAAATTCTACTTTTATTATAGCCATCTTCCAGAACCTCAAATGAAATCTGTTGATTGTGACTACAATAAAAATCCGCTGAGCCTTAGGGATTTGCTCAATTAGCTAATTTGGATTAATAGTTCATTTGTCTACCACTTCTGAGTGCTGCTCTGTATACATATAATGGAACAATAGGAAAGCTAGTGGAGGGGGCATATCTGGGTAAAATTTAAGGTAAAAGGATTTTTTTCATGGGTTACTGGAAAGAACCTATCATGAAGAGCAGAAAGGATAGTGAGCCGTCAAGTCTTTTTCAGTACCCAATACTATACTGTGCTTTTGTTATTTTATATTAAAAATACTTTTTGCCAAACTTGTTTCTTGCAAGTTTATTAAGGATACTGTCTGCACACAGTACCTTATTACTTTTAGTATAATAACCTGTTTCTTTAAAATCTGACACCTAAGCACCAAATTCAACATTGTGGTGTTCACTACAAGGTTCTCATATTAGTTCCCTGTAGTTTAATTTAGTCAAGCATGAGTCCCATTGACTATGTGGAAGGTTTCCTTTTTATAAAAGTAGTACAGTTGATTAGTGTTGAAGGGGTCTCCTCTGTGGCCTCGCAAACCCAGTCTAATTATGTTCACCAAGTACTAGCAGTTTTTTAACGTTCACGGCGGCCAACTTTCAGATATTATAAGGGGCCACAACTGTCAATTAAAAATATTTTCTAAACTTTTGAAACGCATGAATGCTGCCTCACAAGTCTGGATGCAGATATGACTGGAGCTGTTCTCTATGATACAGCTTTTTATCAACTCCTTGAGGCTTTTAAACTTGAAGTAAAAACACAGGGCTAGAATATCAGGTCCCTTGTGGGTGAGAATATTAACATGAAAGCGGAATTTCTGGCTGGTACCCAAAAATGTGATAATATGGAAATTTTGTTTTTAGGTGTAACGCCACCATGTTGCTACCATGTAGAAAAATTCCAATATTTAATTGGCCACCCAGGCTGCTATTATTATCAACAATGAATATAAAACTTTTTCATTGGAAACAAATGTTGAAGGTGATGAGGTGTTGGAACCGCACAAAGTTCCTATGGTCTTTACCCCTGCTCTGGGCGTTGGGGTGTCAGCTCATCTAGATATGCTAGCAACTCGCCCCCAAGCAATCTGACCAGATTATTTATGAACCTCTTGTCCAACTGGCGTGCAACCACGCTGGTATTCCCACATCAAATCATGTAGGGGCTTTTAATTGGGCCACTCTGACGGTTAAAGGCTGGTATATCTACATCTAATCTCCGCCATTTGGGTAGTCAATTAGGAGCTTCTCCAGGCTTTCAACCCTATCATTATGAACCTCCAGTTCATTTAAACCCTACTACTTGGCAAAATTTGATAAAAAGGTTAATGTAAAAAGTTTCTAATAATCTTTGAAAATTTCAGAGCTGGGGTCTCCAAGAATGCTAAGATGGCAACTGTAATAGACTAACTGGACACTAAAAGCCAGGAGTTGTTGGTGCTAAATTACAGAAACTTGGTGTTACCTACAACAACGCCAAGGACCTTCTCATTAAGGTCTTTAGTGGGGCAGAACGGATGACTACCCATAAGACTGAATTCCTCAACATTTTTTTTAAAAATGAAATGGTGAAAACATTCATAGAGCAGTTTTATTTGGAAACTCAAACGCTTGAAAGGGCTAGCATAATCAATTTTTTTGATGTGCAAATTGCTCTATGACATGCATGTTAGCCTTACTAATACTTATATCAAGTAATGATTCCCGTTTTGAAAGTTAATGATATCAAACATATGGTAAATTATCCTCTGCATGCACCGTCACTTTTGAGGCACCTAAAAAGAGTAATTATGAGCCTCACAAATTGTGGCCCCAGGCTATTTCTCCAAGTAAAGATTTACCTCCGTCCTATGGACCTCATTTGGAAAAATCTGACTGTAGTCATAATATTTGTAGCTACTGCAAAAATTGGGCCACTATTCCAACCCATGTCCTAAGTCAAATTCTAAACCACAGGTTCATGTTGTGCACTCTGCGAATAATGAAAATTGGGAAAAGACAGGGTGGAGTAGAATTAGGATTTTCTACTTCTGCCTCCTCTAATAAAATCCCAGGGAAGACAAAATTATCAAAATACTCTCTAATGCGATGCATGAATGACCCCACTGAGCTTCCTTTATTAGGTTGGAGTTAACAAACAATAGCATAGCAGTGACCACCTACTCATAAGAAGAATATGCCGCTGTGTCATTGAAAGAAGTAGTCAAAGCATATGTCCAACAGTTGGAGCCATTTAAAGTTCAAACTCCTTTTAATGATACTCCTAAGTTGACTGGGGTCCAAGTGACGGTACCTATTGAGGCCTTGAAGGAGTCCAGTCTCCAGTTACGTAAAGAATTACACACTTTTTAGGTAAAGCGGACAAAGGGGATGTTTTTACAATAAATTCTACTGATAATTATTTTTCTGAGTGTACCTATATTGATATATCTTAAAACAAGCTCAAAATCTGAGCTACTGCATACAGTGAGGCACTAATCAATATTGTGTCCACTCAACTCATGAAGAAGCTTGGGCTTACTCCAGACATAAATATTCATAAAGTATATGGGACCACTGGATCCCAGACTACAACTTCAGAAGGAGTGCACAGCGCATCACAGCTGTATTTTGGCTCCTTAATAATATCTGCTCCTGCTATCATATTCCCTAAGCAGAATAATGACTTTTTTGGGAATCTTTTTTTGGAAATATGGAGTCAAAGCTGACTTTGAGGAAAATATGTTGGACCTACTGGGACAAACTCTGCCACTCTACTATAACCAGAAGGATGCAGTCTCAACGGCCCCAAAGCAGGGGTTTATTAACATTAAGTACAAGAATGGTATAATACCAATTGATATCAGCGGCTATATGGTTGTACTTAAATGTTACTGACGCGGATTATTAATCAAAGGGTGTTCCCGTTTGCACTGATTGTACCTTAACATTCTAACAGGTCATCAAGTTATCATGAGAACTGAAATTGCCTTAACTATTCTTCAGGGTGTATATGGCGAGATAGTCACCTCGTTTAGTCAATCCAAGTTAGAACATGTCACTTCCCTGGTATCCTTATTCTAGATCATGGCGAAATTCAGGTGCTTTTAGCTAACCTCTACCTGTATACTTTTCAAGTTAAGCGACATCTAGAAGTCACTCTTTTATATTTACCAGTTGAGAAGGTCTTTAATGACTTTTCTTTCCGTTACAATCAGAAATTATAATTCAATTTAATTCAAGACAGAGAAGTTTGATAATCAGCAAGGGAAGATGAGTACGTGACTATTGCTGAGTAAGGGCTGGGTGAATATGGTAAAAGTCACAGGTTCAGTGCTCACACCGCCTAAAGTTTGAAAACGCCCTGGGGACATTGGTGGGTTTTAAACAAACAAGAAAATTGCGGTGAATATTTTGCCAGAAATCTTGGAATGGCAAACCAAGTGTAACCAGTACGTTAAACTCCCTACTCACAGCCACTGTCATCAGTGGAACATGGATTCTGAGTTTACCTGGACATTAATTTAGCTGCTCTTTGGGAGAAGACCTGTGCGGATGTATGCATCCACTTCCTAGAAGTAGTATATGTAGCACTTCACACAATGACCCACGCTTGGGTGGATCTCAGGTTTGAAACTGCAAATGCAAAAGATGAAGCTGCACAGGTGCTAGTGGTGGTTGAACTCCTGGAGGGTCAACAGGTGGTTAAAACCAAATGCACACAATGGACAAAATCAAATAAAATTTTTGTGACTTTTAATTTCCTCCCTATGACCATCAAGCGTGAAGTCCTTAAGAGTCATCATAAAGCAGGACTCCATAGCTGCAGGGAGATCAAATCTTTTGAAATGCAAAATTTTTTACTGATGCCTGAACTCAGCACAGGTAAGGCGATAGCAGTGATCACCCCATTCTAAGGGGTAGCGGAGGACCTAACTCAGATCCCACACACCGCAAAACTCACCATCAATGAACAACAGACAACTGTTCTGAGTAGCAGTTAACAGCGGACCGCCCATATGCTCTCATTGTTGGGCGTTTGGACATAAGATACACACCTGTCCCAACAGAGAGGGAACTAACCCAAATGAAGCTTTCTCAGAAGTAATGGGGGAAGGGCAAAGTGAGCCCACAGTAGACTATTGTAGCATTCCCATGGGGAGAACAGGGGTGCTATATCCAGGTGAAACCTATGACCCCACAAGAACAAAAAAAACAAAAAAGCAACACTGAGCACAGGCTAAGGCAGTGGCCATGGCAGCCTCCGCCATCCCCCCGCCAAGAGCCAAGATGATCAGGATGAGCTTTCCGCTTCAGTGAAATTAAAAAAGCCCAGACAATCAGATGGGGACCCAGCCCTCATACCCACAAAATGTACATGACACACACCCATTGGATTCATGCACAACTGATGCAAGAGTATTTTACAATCTGGATATTGCAGAGTTTTTTGGAGAAGAAATGATGGACAAGCCTTAAAATGCTCCGCAAAACATTAATAACACAAAAAACTGCAAAGAAAAAAACCCAATCAGGCAAGAAAACAACGACTAAAGTTGCCATCAAAGAGAATAACTATGTACCTGATAATACGCCATCCTCAAACACTCGCTGAAAAGTACGTTTAGCTAAGATTTTATGGCAGCAAGGAGTGGCAGGGCCTGAGGGGCCCTCCCCTCACTCCTAAGGAGTGATGGGGGTATCCTTCACAATAGGGACTCTGAACATCAATGGACTCAAGGCCTCGCCGCCCCAGGCTAAAAACTGAGCTTCCTAAAAAATAATTTACCTGTGGACATCCTGGCAATCCAGGAAACTCACTGTCCGCAGGGTGCCAAGGACATATGGACAACCATGGTTTCCCCTCCCAATCCTTTTGGTCACTGCACTGTGGGGTGCTGATATGGGCAAACTGCAATTTTAAATTTTTAGAAAAAACAACACATTTTGGTGGATGTGTGCTCATCGTGACCTTTTCATGGAAATCCAAAGTGCACACAATAATTAACATATATGCCCAACCTGTGCACAAATTTGACAGAAATTCATCCTGGACGTGGCCTCCCTTCCATTCCCATCCATATATTTTTGTGGTCGGCGAGCTAAACTGTTGGAACAACCCAATTACAGATTGTTGGCTAACTGCACATAATCCACCGCAGGGACATATCAAATATCAGGTAATGAAAGATAATTTGGGCCTCTTCAATACCATCCCCAAGAAGGCACCACTACTACACAACATGTCACGTTCACATGTAAACAATGGGCAATTGATGTCTATGTCCCGTATAGACTTCATTCTGGCACCAATGGACTTTCACTCCAAGATATCAAAATTTGAAACAATGAAGATAGATTTCTCAAACCAAAGGATGGTCTCAGTGACATTCAATCTGTCAAATCCAGTGCAACAGGCACTTAAATGGAGTAAACTTTGACCAGCCAATATCAAGATACCTGCATTTTCAAGTTGGATGGACGCCACCACATTGACACAGGAGTTCACAACTCCATTCTGTGCAGAACCACTATCAACCTGGGCAAATTCAAAAAAGCTGCAATTTCCCAAGCATGCCACATTTTGTTGCAGTGCTCTAGGGCTGCCTCGGCAGTCATCAAATGCACCTTGGCAGATGTGTACCACTTGGAGAATAATGTCCCCAAAAAAGGGTACATCCCTTCTTGGGGCCACAAACGGGATTAAGTGTCAGTGCGGCTTAACGCACTGATCAGACAACACAAATACTGCGGTTGTGTACAGCTTAAAGCAAAAACATTAGTGTGAACGAAAATTTCCCGCTCATTTTTTCCATTAGATTTTCTGCCCCACGCTAAAACTTGGCCTGTACACAGGCAAAGCACTTGGAAAAATCCATTGCAGAAACGCTGGAGAAAGTATAGACCAAGCTTTGAATTTAATATTCTGAGTTTTACAGGTCCAACCCAGTATATCAAAATGAAATAGATGAATTTCTAGCCAGCGCACACATTCACACCATTTCCCATTACCTGGAACTTATGAATCTAATAATCTGAGACAAACTCTGGTACAAAATTCCGATGCACCAAACAGGAAAATCCCAGGTCCATATAGGATTCCCTATTAGTTCTATAAGAGTTATTTCAAATATTTAGCCCCCCTAATGTAAGCCTCAATGAACAAGTGTCTCCTAGAGACATGCCTCCTCCCAGGGGGACAAGAGGCTTACATGGTAACATTGTTTAAAAAGGGGGATAAGCTGGACTTAGCAAACTGGAGCCCTATTTCCCCCACTAACACTGATACTAAAAATTATTAACAAAGATAATGGCTAACCGATTAGGAGTCATTGCTTCTGAGTTGATATCCCCAGAGCAATTTGGCTTTATTCCCAAAAGGTCAATTTAGACAACATAAAAACAGTAGCTAATTTATGTCAATCTACTGCCACTGGGGCGCTTGTTTTTTGGACCAAAGAAAAGCATATGATAGGGTAAACTGGGAATACCTCAGGGCATGCCTTCACCAGTTTCACTTTCTCCCAAGTTTATCAGTTGGGCAATGATGCTTACTGAATCAGCTACAATGGCAATATAAGGACCAAGTTTCCTCACTGATGAGTTGCGCCCTCAGATAGGCCTTTACTAAGGAGACCCTATGAGCCCACTTTTTACAATTTTAGCCTTGACTCACTTATCTGCAATGAAAACGCACGTCTTACTGGTGTACAAGTGCAAGGCCAAGAACCAGTTAAGATGCTTGCATTCATGGATGATTGTGTGGTTGGGCTATCTAGCAGCCAGGATGCATGCACACTTGAGTCCACAATCGGGGGATACTCCAAGGCTATTAATGCAGCACTCAACACATCCAAAGCCGAAATCATCCTTCTTGGTAGATACTGAACACACTGGTCCCTGGCGCCCCTCAATCAGAGAGAATCAGTAGTTCAATCTATCATCAGATTACCCAGGCAACCACCCTAAAACACTAATCTCATGCTACCTTTTGTGTCAAAGCCCACTGAGGGCCCAGTGCGCCACCTGGGAATATGGATAGAGGCCGGTAGAAATGCCAATTCAATAATGTAACACAGCATACTAGCTAAAATAACAAAGTGTATCGTGTCACTAAGGGGTCAACAAACCAGCTTAACAGGTAGAGTAGTGATTGCCAACACTATGCTACTATCAAAAGTATGGTTTTCAGGTCATGCCATCGCTTTCTCCCTGTCTTTAATACTTTGCTATATGCCCTCTTACAAGGGTGGCTTTGGCTAGGCCAATCTCCCCCGTGCGACTGAAAGTCCTTTATGGTCCACGCCAAAGTGGGGGAATAGGTCTAATTAACCACATGAAACAGGCATCCAGGATTCTGGGTAAATGGATTGCTTCAGTAATTAACCCCTTACTCCCAACCCAACACTGGTTACAAGCAGCATGATACAACTTTGCCTGTGCCATTGACCTCTGCAACCCCAATAAACCCAACTCTCTTCTCACATATATGGAAAAACACTCATCTGCAGCAGACCTGCACAGGACCCCTGTCCATTTTAAACGGATTTTACTTAACATGAGGAGTGCAGAATGGAAGATCACCATCATTGGGTATACCTCACAGAGGGGACGTCCTACACCTCACTTCAAACAGGAAGTCCATGGGGAAGCAGTTGTGAACAAATTGGTACACAGAAGGTCCACTACCATGGCCAGGGTGGACTATCTGGACATGTTGGACATCTCATATAATCCAGAAACCCAGAAAGACATATGTAAATACACTCATCACCCTCTTCTACAGCCATAAGTATGATCCCATGTGGATGGTTGCTTGAAATGGGTACACCATACTGCAGAATGATCCATTGCATCACACTCCACATGTGCTGTGTGTGACCAATATGGGACATTAGTTCACCGCCTGGAAGAATGTCCACTGTCAAAAGCGATATGGCGCAAGGTTCAGCGTCTCTTCCTCCAGGAGCAAACACAGACCTTCAGCCTCTCCAGGAACATCTTCACCTTGTCCTTGGAGTCCCCTATACAACCCTCACTATGAGTCTTAGTGGTGGCAATCACTATGTGGACTATACACACGGTTGTCCTGGATGCCATCTCAGGCTCTACTCCCACCCTCCAGAGACTGTACGCCAATTCCAGTTGCACCTTACGGATCACTTCAAAGTTTTGTTGTTTGGATATATACCACCTCGTCAAAGACAATTGGTTTCATCCTGGTTCCTAGTATGGTTTATCAAACAGACCTCTTCCCTCATATGTGCTCAATAGTGGCGCAAGCCACTACTCATGATACCCTTCTTCCTTTAATTGGCGTTCCCGCTGGCAACAGGAGACAGCTTAGCTTCTCTGGGGTGCCTAGAGTGATATTAATTTTAATTAGTAGTTATATCAGAAATTTCCATCTCATGGTCAGCCTTCCCCAAATAAATCAAAGGTTTTTAATATCCACAAGTTTGGAGATCTGGAAGAACTTGGGCTTGATAACACCAAGCGTCAAGCTGTATGTTTGTTTAACCTCAAGAACGTCTTTCAGGATGACAGAGGATAAAAAGGATCAAGCGTTGGCTTATTTAATAGTATAGTATTATTTTTGTGAAGGAAAATTATGACTTGGGGTGCATGCATGATGTGTTGTGCCAGATTGACACTGGGTTATAAGCCAATTTACCTTCATCCTATTTGGAGTTATAAGGTTGTGGAAGATGTTGTTAACTCTGAAATCAATCAAATTGTGCAGCAGGGATGGTAGTACCTCCCAAGAGTCCTTGAGCTTCCTGATTTTGTTATAGTCTGCATGCTGACCTCATCTCGCTTAACTTTAGAGGCTGAATCACAGCTCAGGGGGTCTAATCCACGCAGATTAAGAACCAGATATCCTTTGATAGCATCACAACACTCTCACTAAGCAAATCCTTCTCTGATTCTACTCCTTGTTGCATCAATCACTTGGTTACACTGTACGCTCCCTTGTTGAACTTCTTAAAACTCTTAGACATTTTTGACACATGTTGGCCTTCATGACTTATTAGAAACTTTCCAATCACTTCCTTGGCGTTAACAACACCAAGATATGCTAAACATATAGTGTCTTCTTCCAATCAGGTCAATCACAAAATGTTTAAAGACAAAAGGGTATTTAATATTCCTAGACTGGTTACTAGTGATTACTAACTTGATACAACACAAGTCCAAACAAAAAAGGATAAATTAAGGTTCTTTAAAATTCTTTTACTAACATAATAAAACGAAATATTTTCTACTTCAAAGGGATATTTAAAATAAATAATGAATAAAATATTAAAAGTTTTAATTAAGGTTTCAATAAGGGGATTTTCATGATCCTCTAGTTAGATGTCTTCTGACTGTTGCTTTCATCACTTCTCTCATTTTAGCCGATTCTTGTATGCATGAGCTCCACCTCATGGTGATTACTCTTGCACATGGATGTCAAGGGCCTTTTGTATTAGGCCCTGCTTATGGGTTCTGGGCCATTAATATTTCAGGTGAAATTAGTTGATTACCAAATTTGGCAATTCCTTTCTTGCATTCATATTTAAGAAATATTGCTTTCAGAAATATGCCTTGAACCATGGCTTTGAGTCACTCTGGAATTTGGTTGATTTCCAGATTCAGTAATAATCTTTTTGAACCACAGCCTGCATAATTTGGTTCACATATAGTAGCATCACTGGCGGAATGCAAATTAATATGGACTCCAAAAATATAAAAGGGGTGATGTTTCATAGGGAAATTTGGCAGCAATATTGTCTACATCTAAAAATTACTTTAACTCAGCAGGGTTAAAGATACTTCGCATGACATCATCACTTGAACACTTAAATTTATTGCTCCTACCCTCGTCTATAAAAGGGCCTTGTCTGTCACCATCTATGGTGAGCTGGCCAACAGTACCTCAATCAGTTTGGGGGCTTGCACCCAATTCACTGATTAAGTAATAACCAGGTTCACCAGTCATGATCCCATTTGTTTCACTTCCCCTTCCAAGACGAGACCTGGGAAATGATCAAAGGTTCTGGGCGTGCACTCTATTAAAAACATTGGTATCATCATCTCAGATGGAGTATAACGCTCCTCTATTAGTCAACACAGTAGCAGAACAAGTTCAAATGGTATGTAGCTTCTCTGGTTGTGTTCCTCTCAAGTGTTAAAACAAACCTTACCTCCTATACTAAACTTAGGTAGCTTGGTTCTCCTCTGCCTCTCACTTTGAATTATAGAGACTTTAGCTTCAATGTTGCTTGAAGCTTCTAACTCTATTTTTATCAACTCTTCAGTCAACTCTTGTTGGTAACTTCCAGTTTTATGTTTCTTCTATCTGCTGATATGATTGGTGCCAGGAGGGTAGGCAGCGTGGTCTCTTACCCTTATAGGGCCTTGAAGGGGATATTACAATCACTCTCTGATGGCTTAACCAATAAGTTAACCATGCCGACGGGAGCAACTGGTCCCAATTTGACTTGTATTTAGAGCCATCTTCTTAGAAATTCCTCCTAGGGTCCATTTCACTCCCTAGAAACTTCCGTTGGAGGATGTATTGTAGGGGTAGTGAACTTCCGCTTCACCATTACCAAACCCATTAGTTTCTTCACCGCGTAAAAGATAAAGTTTTTCATTGTCTGACAGTAGAATTTGAGGGCATTCGTGTCCTGTAATTATCTGGTTGTACAATAAATAGCAGTGGAATTCATGGTGTACATCTTGTCCGTGGATTCTTTGATCCAACTATTGAATTGATCAATTGCAACCAGGGTGAACTTGGCGCTTCTGGATGCTGTTGGCAATGGTCCCACCACGTCATAGAGAATTGTTGAATAGTGCAGTGAGGGGGAATGGATGTGAACTCAAATCATTTTTACAGTGGGCAAAAGCTAGTACAGGGTACACAACTCCAAGGCTTGGTATACTTCAACGGAAAACCATTCTCAGTAGAATCCTTTCTTGAGGTATGTCAACGTCTTCTGTAATCGTTCATGTCCTACATGCTTGTGAGCCTCCAACATTATCATCATGTAATTATTGGGACGGATGTATGGATACCATTTGACTTGAACCTTCTTTTGCAGATTATATCGACACACCAGGTATCTTTAGAACTTCTGAACAAGAAACTCTCAACTTCCTCTGTCTCGTCCTGCAGGCTTCTTCAAATAGCCATTTAGGTCATACAGGCGATCTCTCTGGCGCCTACAGGTGGAATAAAGGTAATCTGGGCAAACCATCCATGTTGAAATGTTTATCTCCTTCCTAATGTATGATTTTGGAATCATTCCCTACAAGAGAACAGCCTAACGGGCAAGGCGTCCATCTGGATTCTTTAAGTTTTTTAACCAGTGTATTAAAACGTGATCTGTGACTACTTTGAAATTTACTCCATATATATAAGGCCTAAAGTGCTTGACTACTCTGATAATGCAAGACATTCACGTTAACTGTGTAATTCTTTTCAGCTTTTTAAATACTTTGAAGTTTTATCAATTGTATGATCTACACAATTTCCCTCTAGCTGTACTAAGATTTAACCAAGTCACACATCACTGGCGACATTGTAAATATAAAAAGTCTTATTGAAGTCTAAATATGCCAGGATTGGTGCTTTTACCAATCATGTTTTCTACTCCACTATTGGCTTCTCATGCTCCAGGATCCATTCAAACTTCATGTCTTTAGTCAGCAGATAGGTAAGGAGCGCCGCAAACTCTATGAAATGGGGTGTTATATTTGGCGGAATTGTTGAGATATGCCAAAAAGGTTTTCACAAAGGTCAATCCCACTGAGCAATAGAATGGACGATATGTAGATCTTTGGTCCTCAGAATACACTTAAATAAATAAATATAATAATACTGAGCAATTGTCCCAATAAAACTTCTTAATTTTTACACAATATATTCAGCATATTCTTGCTTCTCCACTCTTTCTATCCTCTAACAACCTTTCTCTTCCAATCTACTTGCCTTACTAATATCTCAGCAACTTCAGCATAATGACCATTTTGCTTAGTAATCCGTTCCACCACATCTTATTGGTTCTGGATGAGGTTATTATGTATTAAAAACATGATCTCCTTTTTGAGGCAATTCACTCACTATCCATCTATTGGGACATTGTATTATTAATCATTCATCGACATCACCCTATCACCCAATTCAGAGGTGACTCAATATACCTTTCTAACCCAATCTCGACTCATCCTAAGGCGCTTTTTAATTTGACTCATACTCAGGCTTAGTAGATTCTACCCATTCTTCCATAAAGAATTAGGGCTTATCATTCAGTCATATCAGAATTGTGACATTACTCCCCTTAACAAGACGATAAGGCTCATATTGCTTATATACCCAGAGGAACTTCACGTGCACTTAGTTAATGATTTGATCATTCACAGGGTCCTTGATAGTATAGGCATCCACGCCAGTTTTCTCAATTATTTTGAATGAAGTGATTCATATACTTTCAATTTATGCTTCCGCCTAAACCCATGTTGATCATGGAATAGAACCATGTCATCATATTTAACTGAGCCTTTCCACTACACCATCCCTAATTGGAAGCCTGGTTCTATATTTTGAATAAGCTGAACTAGTGCACTTCAGTTTGCAGCTTAATCAGCATAGTCATTAGGTTGATCAAGTAGCGTTGTGGATCCATTCTTCTGGTATATTCCATGCAGGCATAGGGCAGTTCCAGTAGAGCTGAATGCCACCCTTTAATAACTTCAAGAGACCTTTCCCTGTTGCCGAGTGATAACTGATGTTGTAAGTGAAGACAGAAGTGAAAGAGAGGGTACTCCGATCAGAGGGTCTATCCATTACCAGCTTCTGGAGTATATTAACCAGTGTCCCATTGACCCATTCTACCATACCATTGGATTCTGGGTGATAAGGGGTAGTCAGAACCCCACAGATGGCCATTAGTTTGTAGGGCTTGGTAAAATGTGCGAGGCAAAGTTGATCCTATTATCTTTAAGGATAAACTGAGGACAACCGTGTTGCTGGATTATACACTCTCTCACAAGCTTTGCCACAGTGTCCGCCCCCCAAATTGCATATTGCACGTGCCTTCACCCACCTGGTCAAGTGGTCAATCGGCACCATAATATACTTGGACCAGTTTGCTCCAGTCAGCAGAGGCCACACTGCATCAATAGAAACTGTATGCCAAGCAAAGTGAGGTTTCACTAACTGGTATGAAGCCTTACAGTGGAATGGCTTCTCTGCTTGGCATTAATGGAAGTAGGAGATCGTTTCAAGCACGTCAAATTGTATGCTTTCCAAGTAGTACCACGGTCACAACATTTCCAGGGTCTTTCATAATCCACCATTTCAAACTGCTTTGTGTGCACTCATAATAATATTTGGGCGAAACTTTTATCTCTCATTGCAATCACTTTTGCAACTTATTCAATTCAAGTCTGATTCTAGTTTAATAATCTCACAGAGGAGATTAGTCTGCGCCCATGTCAGGGAGCAGTTGGGCAAATAAGGTAAGAGAAGCAGGTGGTAAGCCAGCGGCCTCAAACATTTGAAAACGCCCCGGAGAAACTGGCAGAATAGAAAAAAATTTAAAAAACTGGCGGTCACTATTTCCCCAGAAATCCTCGCTTGGCAAGCGCGATGCAACCAGTACATCAACACACCGCACTCTCAACCACTCTCGTTGGTGGAATACAGAGTCCGTGTGTTTCTGGACATCCAACAAACAGCTTTATGGGAAAAATTTTGTGTGGATGTGCACACTTTTTCCCAACCGCAGTGTACGTTGCACCTCACTCCATGTCACATGGTTGGCTGGACCTCAATTTTGAAAACAAGGAGGCAGCAGATGAAGCTGCTGCGGTGCACGTAGTGATTGACCTCCCCAAAGGGCAATGGATCATCAAAACCAAACGCACCAGATGGACAAAATCCAACCAAATTTTCCTCATGTTTGATTTTTTGCCTACTATGGTAAAACGTGCCATTTTGGAGCAACACCTGAAATATGGTCTCACCGTTTACAGCGAAATACAATCTTTCAGGATGCAACGCTTTATGCTGATGCCACACCTGTGCACCAGCAAAGCCATCGCAGTTCTGACCCCAACTGAGGAGATTGCGAAGGACCTAACCCAGATCCCACACTCCACATATATCAATATTGAAGGGTATACCACCCACCCTTTCCGGGTAACCATGGACAGCGCGCCCCCCATCTGCACCCACTGTGACGCGTTCAGTTATAAGACACATGCATGCCCCACCAAGGAGGGCATCACATTCCAAGAGCACCCCTCGGAGGCCATGGCCAGCGGAGAGGCGCACTATGAACCAACTGCAAGCAACAAAGAGGCTTTCTCATGGAGCACAAGGCTGCTACCTATTGGTAAAACCTATTTCCCCGCAAGAGGGGAAGAAGGCCAAGTAGGCCTGCAGGGCCACGGCCAAGGAAGCGGCCAAAGTCACCACTGCTATCCCACACTCCCAACGCCAGGAGAACATCGAAACTTTTGTGGCGGAAGCAGCTCAGAAATCCATCAACCAATCAGATCTGGAAGCCCATGCCAATTGGGCCACCCAATCTGAGGATCCGATTAGTGACATAATTTCACCTGCTCTTTGCAATCAAGCTCCAGTCAAAACTGACTTGGTCTCCAACCTACCTGAAATTTTTTTTTGACCCACTTGATGGTGCACTGAACTCATCCACACTGCAAAAAATTTGTTTGACATCATGGAAACAAAAAGCGAAGGCAAAAGCCAACGCGAACCTTTCTGCTAAAATCAACAAAACTACCGATAGCATTGCTGCAAACACCCGCGCTGCCATGAAGGCCTGTGGAGATCTAGAGGAGGCTAGTGGGCCCGGGTGCCCACCCCCTTGCACCTAAGGTGCAATGGGGGAAACCTTCACTTCAGGGACATTGAATATCACCGGACTCAAGGCCTCACCATCCCAGGCTAGGAAACTGAGTTTTTTACAAAAAAATTTACCCGTGGATATCCTGGCCATCCAGGAGTCCCACTGTCCACGAGGTTCCGAGGAAGCTTGGAAAACAATGCCCCTCCCATCCCTATCCTTTTGGTCAGAGCACTGTGGGGTGCTAGTTCAGAAAAACAATTCTTTCAAATTTTTATCGTTGGAATCCTTCCTCAATGGCTGAGTCCTTGTTGTCACTTTCTCATGGGCTGACATGGCACATGCTATCATCAACATATATGCCCCAACCTGTGCATGAGAACGTCGGGAATTTTTCTTGTTGGTCAAATCCCTCCCATTACCCTCAGACCCTTTTGTAGTTGGCAATATGAACTGTTGGCTAAAAAACCAACGGACCGTTGGCCTTCCTCCTCCCACGCCCCCCAGGGTCACATAGAAGATCGCGTTCTAAAGGCCACCCTTGGGTTAATGGATGCGCTGCTGCAGCGAGCCCCACTGCTCAAAAGCATGACGCGACCCCACATCCACAACGGCCAGTTAAGGTCCATGACCCGCATAGACCTTATCCTTATGCTGGCGAAATTCCAACCCCACATTTCCCACTTCAAAACAACAAAAATCAAATTCTCTGACCACTGGCTGGTCTCAATAACCTACCACCTACCTGTCACAGTGGCTAAGGCCCCACATTAGTGCAAACTCTGCCCTCCCAAACTTGCATCGCCAGGATTTTCCACTTGGGTGGAATCAGCAACTTTGGCAAAAGAGTTTGTTACACTGTTTTGCGCGGACCCCATCTCTACATGGGCAGCCTTCAAAGAGGATACCATCCGCCACTCTCACCACCTCTCCTCCCAACGCTCATGAGCCACCTCATCCGTCATCTTGTGCGCTCTGGCAGAGTTGGCACACCTGGAGTCCAACATCCCAGCCACAGGATACAGCTCTGCTTGGGGCCAGAAGTGAGCGGAGGCAGCCGCCCACCTCAATGCGATTGAAAGGCAACATAAACATTAGGTTTGTGTTCAGTACAGGGCCAAATGCATTACAGAGGGTGACAAGTGCACCACATATTTTTTAAAAAAAATTTCGCACCATGTCAGAGTGTGGCCTGCACACAGGTGCGAAGATCAGATGATTCCATTGCGGATACGCCAGCCAAAGTGGCAATCAAAACACAAAAGTATTACTCCAAGTTATACTGATCTGATCCAATTCAGCCGGCCAAAGTAGCAGAATTTCTCGACTGAACCCACATCTGCACCATTTCCTGATACCCAGAAATAATGAATTTGATTACTCCAAACAAATTATGGACAGCCATCCATGGTGCACCAAACCGGAAATGACCATGCCCAGATAGCATTCCATATGAATTCTATAAAAAGTACTTCAAATATATAACCCCACTACTGCTTGCCTCACTTAACCAGAGCCTTCTGGAAATGTGCCTCCTACCAGGAGGACAAGAGGCCTTCACTGTCACACTCTTCAAGAAAGGGGACAAGCCAAACTTAGCCAACTGGCGCCCCATTTCTTTAACTAACACGGATACAATAATTTTATCAAAAATCATGGTTAACCGTTTAAGGATTGTTGCATCTGCCACCATCTCCCCGGAACAATTCAGTTTCATACCCAGAAGGTCGATTTGGGACAGCGTGCACTCTGTTGCTAAAGCATGCCAGTCCACAGCCTCTGGGGCACTTTGATTCTTGGACCAACAGAAGGCCTATGATAGAGTAAATTGGGGATACCTCAGGGTCTGCCTCCATCAATTCTGCTTACCCCCTCGCTTCATCAACTGGGTGATGCTGCTCACGGAATCTGCAACAATGGCAGTACGTGGCCCTGGCTTCCTAACGGAAGTAGTCCGCCCTCAAAGGGGCCTACGCCAAGAGACCCCCTTAGCCAACTCTTATACAACTTCAGCCTTGACCCACTACTTTGAAATGCGAATGCCCAACTCACTGGGGTCCATATGCCAGGCCAAGCCCTAGTCAAGATGATGGCGTTCGCAGATGACTGTGTGGTGGGGGTGGCTAATAATAAAGATGCACGCGCACTTGAAGCTCTCATCCAGGAGTATTCCCAGGTAAGTAACGCTGCACTGAACGCCTCCAAAACTGATATCATCCTCCTTGGTCGGTATCAAAACTGCTGGGACCCAGCAATTAGTTCCCAACCCAACCCATCTGCTCACACACGCCCTCGCCCTTCCAGCTCAACCCACACCGCCCCTCTGGTGCTCCCCTTCGTGCCAAGCCCCACAATAGGGCCGGTACGCCATCCGGGCATGTGGTTGGAGGCAGGCGGAAATGCGTCAGCAGTAATGGAGAGCCATATTCTGGACAACGTGATAAAGCGAATCACCTCTCTCAGAGCCCACCCCACATCACTTACTGGCAGGGTTGTTTTATCCAGCTCTATGCTCCTCTCCAAAGTCTGGTTTGGAGCCCACGCCATCCCCTTCTCCACAAGCTTCTTCAAATCCTTATATGCCCTGCTGCAAGGATGGCTTTGGTCAGGCCGCCCTCCACCAGTATGTCTAGAGGTCATGTTTGGCCCTCATAAGCATGGTGGCATGGGCCTGCTTGACTTCAGAGCCCATGCGGCCAAGATTGTGGGTACCTGGATTGCGGCCATCACCGCCCCTACGCTCCCCTCCCAACGCTGGTCCCATGCAGCCCGCTCCAACTTCTCCCACGCCTTGGGCCTCAACAATCCATCGAGCCCCCACTTCCTGATGAAATACCTGGCTTCACACCAATCGGCCACAGGACCTCACGGTACTAAAACCTACAACAAATAAATCCTCCTCTCCATGCGGAGCGCTGAGTGGAGAATTCGTATTAGTGGACCCACAGCCCAGAGAGGCCGCCCCTCTCCTCAGTTCACACAAGAGGTACAGGGGCTACCCATCCAAGATGGCGTGATCCCCACACGGCTCCATGTCCTATCCAGGGTGGACTACCTGGACATGATGGACATCCCTTACTCCATTGAGACTTAAAATACTATTTGGAAATACGCACACCATCTTCTGTTGCAGCCTCAAATCCGTTCCCATGTGTGGCACTGCCTGAGGCGGGTGTACCATACAGCTGAGCGCTCCAACGCTTTACACTCATCCTGCGTCGTGTGCGGCCAGTATGGAACGCTGTTCCACCGCCTGGAGAAGTGTCCTACCTCTAAAGTGATATGGCGCGAAGTTCAACGTTTACTAGGCCAGAATCAAACACATCCCTTCAGTCTGTCAAGAAATATGTTTGCTTTATCAATGGCCTCCCCCTTCCACCCTCCCTCCATGCTCTGGTGGTTGCAATCGCCATGTGGACCATCCACACGATTGTCTTGGATGCCATTTCAGGCTCCACCCCCACCCTCCCAGAAGCTGTCCACAGATTCCGGTCTCATTTGGTGGACCACTTTCAGGCATGAATTTTTAGATACCTCCCACCGCGTAGCCAACAGCTGGTCTCCTCCTGGTTCCCAGTTTGGTTCATCAAATCAGACCATTTCCTCCACGTGTTCAATTATGGCTACGGCCCCTTCACACGTTCCCTCCCCTCCCCATAAAGTGGCGTTCCCGCTGGCAACAAGAGATAGCTTCACTTCTCTGGGGTGCCTTCCCTGTTACTAAGTTTTGTCTCTTTTGGGTCAAATTCAGAAGTGTCCATCCCATGGTCAGCCTTCCTCGCAATAAATTTAAATTCAAATAATAATATTTGGGAGTGAGGAAGGTCTTGAGATATTTGCAGTAATATCCCCTATATGCTTGTACTTCTCACTATTCTTCTGGAACGTATTGGCCTTTATTCCGTACAATACCTTGATGACTTGAGGCAGTTCATCGTCATACTTTACGCTGATCTTCTTGTAAAACATTACACCACTGAGATCCCGCATAACGGCAATGGTTGGTAATCTTAATAATCAATTGGCGTTTTGGTGTTTTGCTCCAGTTTTGTGAAGGATTTCAAAGTCGTACTTCTGCAGCTAAAGAGCCCATTGGGCTAAACGCCCTTCAGATCCTTGAGGTTCTGCAACCACCGTAATGACACATGATCCGTTGCAACTTTAAACTTTACCTATTGCAAATAGATCCTAAATTGCTTATAGGTATAGATCACCACTAAGCACTCTCGCTTGGTTATGTTGTTATTGCATTTATGTAAGTTTAAACTGCAACTGCATTATGCAACTGGATGCTCCTCCCCCTCATCATCTTGTGATAGAATTGCCTCCAAGGCGGAAAGTGATGCATCCATATGAACAATAAACTATTGTTCAAAATTTGGATAATGGAGTACCAGCACACTGATTATTGCCATCCAAAGTGTATCAAAGAAACATTTACAACGTTCTGTCCATTTGAATGTGGCATTATTTTTAAGGAACTCAAACAGAGGTCCATCAATAAAGCTGAAGTTGGGGATAAAGCGTCAGTAGTATACAACCATCCCCAAAAATACCTGGACGTCGCGTTTGCTACTTGGCGGGGTCATTTTCTGAATAGCTTCCACTTTGCCGGTTGAGGTTGTAGTCCCTTGGCATCTACTACAAACCCCAGGTACCATAGCTGCTCACAGAAAAAGTGACATTTCTGGGGCTTTATTTTGATATTGGCCTCAATCAACCGGCTGAATACTTCTTCCAAATAGGTAAGGTGCTCTGAAAACGTGTACAAAAACATTTATATTATCTAGGTATACAAGAACACAAAAAAGCTTCAGGTTGCCAAGGATGGTATACATGGCCCGTTGGAATATGGCTGGGGTGTTACACAGCCGAGTGGCATATGGGTCGACTGAAAAGCCCTTTTGATGTGACAATAGCACATTTTCCTGTTCCTCCATGGGCAGCTCAAATTTACAGTAGCCCAATATCAAATCCATCACCAAGAAGTAACGAGCTCCACCTAACTGATCCAGAGCATCGTTGATCTGAGGCAAGTGGTATAAGTCTTTCTTGGTATTACTGTTGAGCTTCTGGTAGTCTATCACTACCTGGTTGGTACCATCCTTATTTTTATGAATTAGGACGGGTGAAGCCCTCAGACTCTTTGAGGGTTTGAGCATCCCTTGCACCAGAAGCTTCTCAATTTCCTAATTAATGTTTACTTCAGCTGTTCTTGAGTGGCATATTAGCTGGGATCTTATGGGAGGATAATCATCAGCAGCTACTCGATGGACCCCCCAAGAGCATCCTAATTCATGATTGTCAGCACCAAAAATATTCTTATATTTTTTGAATAAAGATATTGCTTGATCCTGATGTTCTTCCAATAACCCGACTAAAATCTTTGCATGGTACCACAATCATTACACTGGGATGCAAATTAATTGTTAACCCAAATTAATCCAGCAACCTGACTTCATGAACTTGGAGGTCCTCTTCAACTGGGATCAAGTGTAAATATGCCACTATTTGTTGGCGGATTCACATTGGTTCATACTGCAAATTTGCTAACAAAACCTTGATTTCCCCATGTTCCAGTAGTATAATGCCTGGAGCCATGTGAGGCTCAAGCTGCGATTGCTGGTAAACCCAATGACTTCCCCATAGAGTCCAGCAGGCACTTCTACCTCAAATTCAGTGTTTACTATGACTTGGTGTCTGGAAGGAATAGATATAGTGCCAGCAGCGTGAAAAGGTAGCCCTTGATACTTGTATATCTTCTGGGGAAGTGCTCAGGTCTTACTCTTCAGTCAATGGTAATAAACTGGGATCAACTCATCACTGTATGCAAGGTTAATATATCCCATGTGCACTGGATCTTTCAGCACTCCGCTTAAGGTAAAATGAATTGGGATCTGCTGTCCCAAAAGTTCAAACGTCTCCTCTGTCATGTCAACAACAGCACCACAGTGTTGCAGAAAGATGGTTCCAATAAACAGATTATAATTACTGTTTGGTAACACTATTGATGGGGCTACCACAACAATTGACCCAAACTGCAATAGAAGCGCGCTATACGCTCCCTCAGATGCCATGCTATCCACTCCAGTGGTCCCATACACCATCCGGTGTTTTACAACCAGTTTTAAGGTAAACTTATCAACTAGTTTTGCAGAAACTATGTTGACTGGGGCACAGGTATCTATTATCGCACAAACTTGGGTTTTGGCTACAACAATGTCACATTAAATACACTCAGAGTAGGATAAATTCTGATTTTTAAAATGTGGACATTTAATGGATCTATTCTCCCCAAAAAGCCCATAATACTCTCCCCAACTTTAGGATGCCCTTTAAAAAAATCGTCCACAGAGAGGGCAGTGTTCACCCCTTTTTAAGAGAGGTGCATCAGAGGATGGATCCGGATTCTCTGTATAAATTTGGTCAAACATTTGATAGGCATAAGGCTTCAGTTGCTCATGGGGACCATCATCTGCCAGGTCCTTGATTTGCGCTCGTGTCAATACATTCACCCCTCCAATTAGCTGCTAGTATAGGAATGCATCTCTGCTTGAGGGACTTCCACTGAATATACATGGGTAGGTTCAGGTGGGACATTTGAGGTTGTAATAGCAGAGATAGAGAGTCCCATCTCTACATCACTCCAAATTTTTCCTAAATGTACTGGTCCTGCGGTAGGTAATGGACCTGACAATTGGGGCAACCTTGTGCCAGGTGTCCTGACCAACTGCATTCATAACAATTGACCCCATAGGGCCTGCGTCCTTGATTGTTGTAATATGGTTCATGCCAAAAGTTGGACTATGGTCATGCGGCATAAACAGGGCCAACATTATAGGTAAACTGCTGATGCAACCCAGTTGAGGGCGAGGTGCATAGTGATAATAAGGTCAGGGATTACTAGGTGGACTCTGAACAGGGCGGAATAATACATCAAATGAGGAAGTTTGACAAAAGATGCGGTAGGTTTCTATAGTATTAGGCGGAGGAAATGTAGTGGATAGATGGTACAAAATGCAAACGACTTTAATCAAGGTTACGTCATCCTCTAAATATGGAGTCATGACATTGTAAAGCTTATAGTATGGCTTTACTGCGGAGGTCATTGTAATGTATACGTCAGATTTGGATAAAGTCCCCGCCACAATCAACATGTGGGTTTCCACCATAAATTGGTCAGCAAACGCAGTGAGAGTCTTATTACGCTGAAACCCAATAGTCAAGAAGTCTACCTTCCACTGTGACATCTTCGCAGTCCCTAAACAACTGCAGCACAGTATTCTTTACTTTCTGGTATATAAACAAAACTGTTTGTAAGGTAGCAAGTAATTTGGTCAGTGCTTTCGAAATCCAAGGTTGATATTAACAATTTTGCTTTCTACTGATCTGAAGCATCTTTCATTTCAAAGCCAAATTGCTTAAAGAGCTCATGAATATTCCCATCACGATTGAACGGAGGCAGCTTGTCACTACAAACCTCCTGAAAAATCTCATACTGCCTTTTGAGCATGGCGTCCAAGGCAAGCTAAAGTTCCGCATATTCAATGGGTGCAGCATGTCATGAAGACTTTCTGCTAAAGCAAGCATGATGCGCTATATGATGACTGGAGATTTTTAATTTACTTATAATTGATCAATGGGCCCCCTGTAGTGAGCACCACTGTTATAAATTGGCATAATTGTTGAGATAAGCTGTAAGGTTTTCGCAAAGGGTCAATCCCACTGAGCAATAGAATGGACGATATGTAGATCTTTGGTCCTCAGAATACACTTAAATAAATAGATATAATAATACTGAGCAATTGCCCCAACAAAACTTCTTTATTTTTACACAATATATTCATCATATTCTTGCTTCTCCAATCTCTCTATCCTCTAACAACCTTTCTCTTCCAATCTACTTGCCTTACTAATATCTCAGCAACTTCAGCATAATGACCATTTTGCTTAGTAATCCGTTCCACCACATCTTATTGGTTCTGGATGAGGTTATTATGTATTAAATACATGATTGCCTTAATTTGAGGCGATTCATTCAATATCAATCATATGATAACACTAAATTATTTTTTTTTCATTGACATCCGCCTATTGCCCAATTCAAAAGTGATTCAATATACCTTTCTAACCCAATATCGCCTCATCCTAAGGCGCTCAAATATTCATACCCATACTCATGCTCAGCGGATTCTACCCAATTTTCCTTATTGACTTAGGTGTTATCATCCAGTCATATCAGAATTTTGACATGGGGATAGACTTCCTGTAGTATAACATCATTTCTAGAAACACTTGAGCGTCCCTCATACTTCTTGGTGGCTCAATTGCCAAAATTGCGTTCACTTTCCCATCCTGTTGTCTAATTCCAGTTGGGCTAATTTTGTTCCCCAGGAACTCCGGCTGTATCTTAAGGAAAGTGCACTTGCTTTTCTTCAGTTTCGAGTTGGATGAGCGCATTCATGTAAAGACCTACCAGAGGTGCTACAATTGTTCTTGAAACATGTGACTGAACACTGTAATGCCATCAAGGTATATTAACACACTCAATAGCTTAGGATCACCAAAGATGTGTTCCATCGCTTGTTGGAAGGTTGAAGGGGCGTTACAGAGCCCCTGCAGCATCCTTGTGGGTTCAAACAACCCTTTGCTGCTGATTAAGGAACATTTCTCCTTGTACTCAGGCGAGAGTTTCATTTTCAAGTAGCCGCTGGCTAAATCAATTGACAAAAAGTATTTTGAGTTGCCCTGGCGCTTCAAAGCATCATTAATGCATAGCAGTGGGTATGAGTTCTTTCTGGTAATCTCAATTAAGTGACGGTAAACCAGGACAAACCTATGGGTTCAACCTTCTTTTGCACCTGAAACAAAGAAGATGCACAAGGCTCTTGGATGGACAGATTAGCCCAGCTTCAGCTAACAGGTACAGCCCTTATATGATGACTGGATCCTCTATATTTAAATGGGGGTACAGTTTAATTTTGAAGGAAAGCTTAATTAATATCCATCTTATGGACCTCTCCTTTGCACAGGCCATAGTCGTTGGGGCCAGTGCTAGAGATGACATTAAACTCGTCCAAAAATTTGTAACTCTTTTGTTGCTTAGGGGTCACATCCCCAAACCCAAGCTCATCAAAACCATTTACTGCATATATGGACAGGTATCTTAGAAATTGATCAGGTTGGACAATGCTAAAACTTTTCCCTTTTCTACTCATAATGGTTGGGTAGTAAAGATTCCATAAAACAAGATTCAGCTCTCCAGAGCAGGTAATATCATAGAACCCTGGTAATGCTCTCACTTAAACTCAAATTCCATCTCACCCATATACTTCCATTATATTTGTCATGAGGAATCTTAACACTGATTGACAAGGTCATTCTTCCTTGGTCACCTGGTTAGATTCTATGGTTTCACTAGTGCTCAAGGGAAGTCTTTCTTCAGCGCTCAAGGTAGGTAAAAGTTGTTCTACACCCTTATCCGTTAAAGAGTAATGAATGGATAGATTGATTATCTGTTTTGACCGAGCATGTATTCTGTTTTAAGGTTTAACGTCATTATCCTTGAAAACCATGGGAAGTTGGTAGCTCAAGATGCTAACTGTGCTTGTGGTAAAGTCAACCTTATCTGCAAACCCCAGAAGAAATGTGTCCCGATCAGGAAATATAGTGGTCATTGTCCAATGCTACTGTGGGTGCCATCAGGACCATGCAACCAAATTGTAAAAGCAAAGTAGTTAAGCTCCTAAGGCGTGGGTAATTTCAGGTCCTACGTAATGGTATTTTACACTAGTCAATGTTAGGCATAAACTTGAGTTTTTATCATAAATTTGGTTGAGATAATGTTCACTGGCGCCCCAGTGTCCAGTACTACCAATATTCACACCTTCTGGATGATAACTTTCACCTTTATTACGCTCTTGCCAATGGGGCTTCCAGTGGCCCTGACAACGCTGGCAAATCCCTCATTTTTCTTTAAAGAAACAGCGCTTTTATTATCCTGGTTAGTGTTTTTCATATGTTGCCACATTCTTAAAGGTAGACGCGACCGTCTTCTCTCCTTCTTTAACTAAATTGATCACTTGGATAGTCTTGTTTTCCTTGAGCCAAGTAGTATCATTTAATACAGATCTGTCAGAACCATGTAATCTCATTTTAGCTGGTACGGCCACTTTGGTAGAAGCCCCTAACACATGGTAACCATCACTAGCAAGTATTTGTCTTCATGGTCATCCTCACCCTCAGTATGGAGGTCCACCAATTTACGGTATTAGGTATGTCCTCTTTAGGAGTTTGCACCTTTTTTTAGCTGTAACTAATGGAAAATATTGAGTGAAGCGCTCAAGTTGCTGAAATTTATGGAATTTAAATTATCAACCTGGAAAAAAACAGGCGGCTTGTGCTCTTCTCCTTAGGCTTCTTAGCCTTATAGTTAGTGACATAAAAGGCCTAATTGACTCATTGAAGGGGTAGTGTAGGGTTGGGCACCACTGGTGCAAAAAAGGGGTAGTGTAGGTGCTATACCCTTAAATTCAGACTTGGAAATCCCTTGTACGTTGAGTAGCGCCTCCCTGAGCGCTTTAAGGGACATTGCGCTCAAGACCTGACAAAGATATTTGCATCTTCAGACTAAGATGTATCTCCAGGGAGCTTAATAAAACGGGTTTGGCGGTAAGAAGATCCATTGCTCTTGTGGTCCACAACTTCTGGGCCTTAAGGTAGAAAATGAGAAGCGCAATTTTCAACTTACTCATTATATCTCATTTTCATCAACAGAAACGCTTGCATCATAAATTTGGAAATTCTTTGTTACCAAACTCAGAGAAAAAGATATTCTTGAATTTTTTCCAAGATAACCCAGGTCTTAAGCTCGCGCTGATGATCTCCTGAGCCTCACGGCTCATGCTCCCTTGTACGTGGTGAACCTTCTGGTTATTGCTAGTGCCATCCATGCTATTTTCATACATTTGGAAGAAAGCAGCAATTATACCTCTCTAGGTGTATACGCATTTTTTAAATATAATTTAAAGTCTGGATTTTCTTAAAAGGATTGGCGTGCATGATAGTCAGCTGAGTAAAAATGATGACTGGTTGTGGTGCATTTCTTAGAGCAGAACACAAAGTGCCTCCATTTAAGTTATAGGTTGAGTAGAGGTAGCTCCGGTATGGTGTGCATCAGTGGCTTTAGATTTTTTACACTCTTGTCCATTTCAACCAGCATGTTGTCATGCTGCTCCAGGAGCTCTATATTCATTCAGAGTGGTGATGGTTCACAATTTTCTTTTAGGATGAATAAAAGTCTTTAAAGTTCTTAAGTAATTTCTAGATTGAAAATCAGTGATGATTCTCTAACTATGGGTAGTGAGGCAATCCTAGCTCTTCTAGCGGTCTCCCTAACATGCTCAAGAGCATTACACAGAAAATGCACTTCAAATTTCAGGGTATGAAGTGTAGTATGGATGGTATCTTCCTCTCACCAGGAGTTTAGAAGAATTCTCTCCACCCTATCCATAATAAACCTCTATATCTGCATCATCATCAACTGCTCAGAAGAGCTATGATAATTGTTAGGGCCTGATGATGCCACCCCTGTAGTGAAATTAAAAGTCAGCATGTTGACCTTGGATCACTTAGCTTTAGAGGCTGACTCGCATCTCAGGGGCTCGCTCCACGCAGATTAGGCACCAGACAACCTCCTAAAATCACAATCACTTTCACTAAACAAATTCTTCTCTAATGCTACCCTTGGTGCATCAATCACTTGGTTTACTTTCTGAGCCCTTAGCGACTTCTTGATACTCTTTAATATTTTGACATACATTGGCCTTTGTGACTCAACGGGAATCTTTCCAACCTCTTCCTTGGCGTTATCAGCACCAAATTACCTTTAAAAGAGAGTGTCTTCTTCCAAACAGGTCATTTCCAAACTGGTTACTGGCAACAGGGTATCTGATTAATCTAGAGCGATTTCTGGTGATTACTAACTTGATATAACATAAGTTCAAAATAAAAAGATAAACAAAAGTTTTCGTAGAAAAGTTTTTATTAAGATATAGAACGAAGTATTTTATACTTAAAGGGGAAATTCAAGATATATAAAAAAGAAAATATGAAATGTTTGAGATTTAAGGTTTCAATAAAAGGATTTTCTAGATCCTCTAGTAAGATGCCTTCCAATTGTTGCTTTCATCTCTTCTCTCATTTGAGCCAATTCTTGTATGCATGAGCTCCATCTCAAAGTGGTTACTCTTGAACCTGGATGTCAATGGGCCCTTGTATCATGCCACACTTCTGGTTTCTGGGCCATTGTTTTTTTATAGTTGAAATTAGATGATTACCAAATTTAACAATTCCCTTATTGACTTCAGATTTAAGCAATAATGCTCCTGAGATGTGCCTTGCATCATGGCTTTGAGTCACTCTGGATTGGGTGATTGCCATATTTGGCAATATTTGCTTTTGAACCTCAGCATGCATAATTTGGTTCATATATCGTAGCATCACTGGTTAAATGTAAATTATTGAGGACCCCTAAAATATAAAAGACTAGTTTTTCATAGGGAAATTTGGCGGCAATTTCATCTGCATCTAAAAATTTTCTAACTCATCAGGGTAAAAATATTTTGCTGGACGCCATCTCTTTACTCTGAAAATTATTGCTCTCGCTCTTGCCTATAAAAGAACCTCATTTTCCCTCATCCATAGTGAGCTGGTCACCGGTAGTGTCACCAGTTTGGTGGTTGCTTGTACCCATTCCACTGGTTGAGTAATGACCAGGTGCACCAGTTATGGTCTCATCCATGACATTTATCAAGAATAAAGATGTGCTAAAATTGAGTGGTAATATATTACCAAAAACTCACTAATATTACCAAGAAAGGTATAAACCTGTTACCGCATATTTATGATACACTAGACCGCTTGGGTGGCGCATAGTACATTTCCGCTAAGGATTTAATCTCTGGATACTAGTATATTGATTTTGCTGAAGGAGAAACTAGAGATATGTGCTATGATCACCTCCCAGGGTCTATGCCAGCTCACAGGATTCCACAAGGGCAGTGTAATGTCCCTACAACATTTCAGCGCGCCTAAAAGTATACTGTGAAAATTTAAAATCTTTTGCGTTTTAATGTACATTAATGAGATTGATGCTTTACCAGAATGTTTACAGACCACCTGCAGCATCAAGAGGAAGTCTCGCCAGTTGGACCAAGCTAACTTGAAAATCAACTTCATAAGTGCAATTTCTTTGAGTTTTTTTGTGCCCATTATGGCACCCAGTGCAGGCAACTTTGTGGGATAAAACCCGGGGTACTGCCCACACTGCACTGGGGCTGCGTTAATCTAAGTACCACTGAAATGAGCCCACACGCGGGTGGGGTGTCCCACACCACCCCCAAACTGACATATTCCTAAATGTTTGGTATATCAGGTAGCAAAGGCTACCCAGCCAGTTCAGAGATATGCCTCCCATCCCTTACTGCGTGGAATGAGACCAGACTGACACCAAGTTGGACTTATTTGAGGAAAGAGGATTGACATAGCTTTCTACAGCTATTTCTAGCCGTCGCTTAACTATAGCCAGGAGCTTGTTTCCTGGATTCCTTCAGAAGGGAAGCAGCTCTGGTTTCTGGAAAGCAATAGACCATATATCATTTCCCCCATATCGTGCACCAGACCCAGAACCCTCCTTGTCTGCAAGCAGACTTGTTGGGGCATATGCAGTCAGTATCTCTGGCCATTCAAGATGACCAGAGGATAACTTACACCCTGGTGGTATTCTTCATACCATAGGAGAACACTAATCCACACAGCATCCGATGCAGGACACTCTGTGAAGATGTGCTTTGCCATCTCCTCCCCACCGGATACCTTACAGGCATACTGAAGGTCATCCTCCTTATGCTTACTCCACTTATGCAGAGTCACCTCAGTGACCAAGATGTTACTGCGGAGTTGGAAGAGAAAGTTCTTAACTGGTATAGACCAGCATCCCTTAACCCTCCTCCCCCACAGGACCATCAGCCTGGTCACATTTTGCATGTGATCTGGGACAATTTTGTTGAGTAATGCTCTCTGTTTTGTAACTTCTGGAACCTGGCAGATATGGAATCTGATAGGCAGACACCGCTACCTCCCTCCACCTTGAGACAGTCCCAAAGGACGAAGAGGCTTTCCCATCTGGAGTTTCTCCCGCCTTCTCTTCCTCGTGGGAACGCCCGCCAATCCTGCTCTCCACGACCTTCTGAACAGGCTTCATTAGCCTCTAATGCAGCAGAGAAGGAATTGCTTCCCTCCAGCAAGAAGGCAGTTCAGTTGCTTCCACAACATCACATGTCTTCCTTACCAGCTCCTTGGTGGTGCTGGTAACATTATTGGCTGCTTCCACCCTAAGCACCCTCCGGCCATCGCCATCAAGGAGGTCCCCCAGTGGACCGCCCCAATAAAGTGCTTGAAGGCCTTGCGCAGAAGTTCCATCTCCAGTCCCCAAGTTTATCCCCAAAGGGGAATTGCCCGGATCCTTTCCATGGTCCACTCTCCACCCTCTAATCGACCCTTGCTGCCCGCCCAAGCTCTAAAGTAATCCTTCCAGTAGCCTAGTAGTTCCAAGCGCTTGGAATAGCCCCTTGATTGATGCCCCAGCTAACACCAAGGTCCTTGTTTGAACTGTCCTTGCAAGCCTTAGAGAGGTAGTCCTCCAGTATTGAAGACCAAAAGATGGATTTTTCCTCCTAAGCAACCCATGCAATTCATTTCAGCTGCAGTGCTTTGATCATACTCCCAAAGTTAATCAGATCGATGCCCCCTTCTTCACCTCCTGACACAAGTTAGAGAAAATGGGTTTTGACGCCCACCATCGCCAAATGAACTGGATGATTGAACACGGTATTCTCCTGATGGAAGATGCCAGTGGTGGAACAAATCCGGCAATGTACCATAGTCTGGAAAGGATGAAAGTGTTCATGACAATGGCTTTGCCCCAATAAGCTAAGTTGAGCCATTGACACTTCCAAGCCACTTTTTTAAGGTCCGCTTCAAGTTTGAGCCAAATTTCATATGGCGATGCCCACCCAAGGATGGGACACCTGAGGGACAGAAACTCCTCCCCTGTTGTCATACAGGGTATTGAGCTCTTTGGTACCACACCCAACGTCGCCGTTCTGCCAGAGGCCAAGCCCTAGATTTTGACAGATTGACCTTAGCATTGCTTGCGTTCTGGTACATCTTCAGAATGGTTATCACCACCTTCTCCTCCTCCTCTGACAAAACATAAATACGCATATGATCTGCAAACATTGAATGAGAGTACTCCTCGCCGTTGATGGTAAGTTTCCTCCAGTCCGACTTTCTGAGAGCCACTGAAAGGGTCTCTATTGCAAGGATAAACAATAATGGAGATAGAGCGTCTCCCTGACGCACGCCCCTACACACCTTAAAGGGGTGGGAGAGGACCCCATTGATATTGACAACCAATGAGGCCTTCTCATAAATCGCTTTAAGCAGTCTCAACAAATGCCTCTTGATTCCTACCCTACTTAACACTTCCCAAAGAAACTCATGATTCACCCAATCATACGCCTTCTTTTGATAAAGAAACAGTAGCCACCCCCTCTGGTCATACAGTTTACTTGCCCACTCTTCTATCAGGTGAAGCAGCATCAAATTGTCAGTAATTGAGCGTCCTGAGATAAACACATTCTGCTCTTTCTCAACAACGTCCGCCACAACACCCTTTAGTCGATTGGTTAGGATCTTCATTATGATCTTATAGTCAACGTTAAGCAGAGTCAAAGGCCGATATTTCCCCATGAGGGAGAGATCGCCCTTCTTATACAACAACACCACCACACCTTTTGAAAACGCCGATTTAATTATACCAGAGGCTAGGAGTTGATTGTAAAGCTCAGCAAGCATCTCAGACATTTCTGCCCAAAATAACTTGAAGAGCTTCAAGATCAACCCATCCTCCCCATGAGCCTTACCATTTGTGCCTTTGTGGATGGGCTCCAACACCTCTGACTTGCGGATCTTGCTACATAGGTGCAGCTGAGTCTATTTTGGCAGTACCCACAGTCCGCTTGTGAGTACTTTGGATGCCTCCAGGTCATTCTCAGAGGGGCCATAAAGGTCCTCATAGTAGGATTTGGCCACCCCAGACACGCGAGCTGCATCCTTTACCTCAACTACCTCATCACAAAGTGACAAGATCCTTGCTGAGGGTCTAAAAGCCCCTACTGCCTCGAGGAGTAGGGCCACATTGCTGTTAGAATCCTCATCCCACCTAGACTTCCTTTGTTTGAGGCGATCTACCATGAAGGCTCCCATCGATTTCACATACAATTCAGTCTTGGCCGAGTAGGCAGATGCCTCCATGACTTCAGCCTACTTGCAGATACTCTTGAAGCTCCTCTCCAAGGTTTCATACCTCTAACGCATGGCCCCTAGCTGCCTCCCAAAGATTTCACAAGCCATATTGAGATCAGCCTTTATCTGAAACCATTTTACTGTGCATCTGGCTTCCCCACAATTTGGCTTCTCCACCACCTCATCTTCTTCCTCATGATATACTGAAGTGGACTCCACTTCTTGAGTTCAGGTTTTTGTCTCCAGATCTTTTTCCCCGCAGAAGCAACCTGAGGGTCACTGATCTGCAGTTCAAGAGGCCTGCGGCTCAAAGCACCTGGATCATGATTCTGAAGATCAACTTGCAGTGACTCAGGAGAGGCTGGGGCACTGACATAAGGTCAATGCGGGAGAAATGATTCCCTTGGATGTGAGTCCTCCCATTCTCCTCCTCCTCAACACGGCCAGCTCTCCACACATCCAGTAGGCTGAGGTTAATCATTAAACTGACCAGCTTGTGGGATACAGGATCAGAACTTCAGTTGCCTGAAGCCCCAATCCTGTCATCCCTAAAGCAGACACAGTTTATATCTTTCACCAGAACTATCGACCCCCAGATGCCTTCCTCCTGGATCCTCAGGCTGACCTTCTGAAAGAAGGCTTTCCTGTTAAGATCCAGAATTGGGCATGTAAATGCCAATAAACCAAATTGATTCTTCTCCAATCAGTGACATTACTGCCACTGATCTTCCAGGAACCAATACTCTTTTATCCAACACCTTAACCTTGTCTTCCACCAGACCAAGATACCCCCCTTTGGCTTCTCCTTCCCTCTATCCCTCCCCTAAGGGTGAGTCCAAGTTTGTTTGATCCACCAGTGAGAGTAAAATTATTTTTCATAGGAAACTGGAAAGACTAGTCCTCTTCCACCCCAGGTTTGGACTTAGTCTCATTGAGGAAGCTGATATCTATCCCATGTTGTTGCAATCTGAGTTTCATCCACTGCCGCTCTTGAGTCAATTCAGACACTGCACGCATTAGCAAATCAACCACTGATTGCCATAGGTTTGAAACTAAACAGGCCACAGTGTCAGGATCTGGGGGTCCCCATCCTCTTCCACCTCAGCTGGTTTAGAGGACCACGTTTCTTCCTCCCCTTTCCAGTGCTAGACTGGGATGGGGGTGGAGGCTGCTCAGTCACAATGGCCTCTGAAACAACCATTGCCAGGGTCCTCTTGATAGACCCCTCCACTTTGGTTGGAGGCATTGGGTTAGAAGGCATTGGCCCACTATTGCTAGCAGGCAACACTCTTCCACCTCTACCTCTTTTCCTATGGGCCTCGCGCGCTCTGTCCCACCCACATCCCTAATGGTCACTCGCCTCTTATGTGACCAGGTGATGGGGAGAACCCCATCCATTTTGGAGGGGACTGTTTCCAAATGTCTTTTGCAGACTGGGAAATAGCGCCACTAAGCTCTATTTGGAGTCTAGCTGCTTTCTTCACCTTCTGGGAATGTTTTGACTCCTTATTGACCTTTCTGGAACCTTTCAACACCTCAGTAACCACCTCCAAATTGATGCCAGCTGCCCTCCTCCCTTGCTTTGGCTGACATCTCAGTCAGCTTCTCCAACGCCTTCTGGAGAGCCAACTTCCCTTTCTCAGGGGGCATCATTGCTGGCACCCCCGCGCTAGGTACACTAGGCTTGGCCACTGCCGCAGGAGTTTGAACCTGAGGACATTTGGCTCTGACGTGCCCCTTAGCACCACACAAGAAGCACCTGTCCAGAGGTACCACAGGGACACTCCAGGTCCCCACAGTGACTGAACAAGACAACTCCCCATATATTTTTTGAAAGTTTAACCTTCAAAACCCAGCCTCAGATCTACAGTGAACTTTTTCAAGCTACCGTCCTTCTGCTTTATCTTCTTTACCAGCTTGTTCTCATTAAATGAGATCACTCTGCCAAAGCCTTTCAACTGAGACATTTTGGCCCCTCTAGTGATCACAGGTGATATGTCCCTCAGAATGAACCTTCCAATCTCAGCGATGATGTCAAGACATATGGCCTCACCATCCTTCGTGCTTAAACTAGCAGCCAAAACCTATTCCTTTTGAAGCTTAGACTGGAAGGTCATAAGTTTTAACCCAGGACCCAAATGTAAAATATGAAGTGGGGCGAACCCACACACCTCAATCACCCTGACCATGAGCATCTCCTTATACTACCCAATCTTCACATCCACGGCATGAACCCTCTTGAGGCTCTCCACCATGCTCGCTGTCAGATCCTTGAAGGGGCAAGAGTTCTCTGCTTTGAAGGTCTTGGTTCTGAGCGCAAATCCATTAGCAGCTATTGCTGCGAAAGAGACTAAAGCCCCCTGTGCAGCAGAGGCCACCCCCGCTGTTGATTTTTTAATGGAGTTGGTCTCTCCAGTTTGGTTTTGTGATGAAGTTTGCTCTCCAGGCCCTTTTTGTGTGGGAACCATCACAGCCCTTTCAGGTCAGTCCATCATTTTGGTACATGAGTGCTCTCGCCTTTTGCTGCACCAGTGTAAGCCCATGTAAGCTACTGGCCGCTATCCAGGTTTCAGGCTAACCTAGAAAACCGCGGTGATTATTGTAGACAGGTGAGCCAAAGCTCAGCCAATCAGGATTGCCCCACCCTTGTCGCTGAGACTGCTTTTGCAGTGCCCCATCATCGTAGTAAAGTAGTGTGACAGACAATATGCCCGACTCTTGCCTCCCCTTCCTGCCCAAATTCCCCCAAAGGAGAGTAGAAGCACCCACAAGAACAGGTTGGGTTACATTCATTAGCTTCCATCCCTCCCCATCCAGGCCACTACAGGACCCTTCCAGGGCGCCTCTCTGGGTTCTGGTGTTAGCTACTCACCCATGTTTCCACAAGCTTTCCTCAGTTATGCCACGTGAAGTCCCCAGCTTACCCTACCTAGCTCTCACATCAACCAATCTTCTTTACCAGCGCTTCTATACAATCAACCCTTAAAGCTGTTGGACCACTGTCACAATCATTAGGAGCAAATAAATACATTCTCATTTAATCAACAATTTTCTAAATTAGAATGAGTATGTTGCCTTTCTAGCCCATAATTCATAAGCTGCCATAAATTCTTTACAACTAAATCTTCATATGACATAGATATAAAGATGTCTTACTCATATTAACAGAAAAGTTTTTCTTTGTGAGTGATAAAATATGTTTATAGTAATGGGGACGCAGCAAGTGTATTACCCTCTATAATCCATTAGCAAATGGGCAGGTGAATGTGCCAATGGGACTTTTTGTTCTATATTATGTTAATTAGTGTCTTCCAGTACAATTAACTGGTATCAATAATTATAAAGTGCCATGATGGTTATAAGATTAGTAGCCATAGGATCCTAAGATATACCTATTTAGAGAATGTATGGAACAGAGTTAGTTATATCTTCTCTAATAGCTAAAGAGATCAGTATTAAAGAAATTAGAGAAATTTAAAAAAGTAGATGATAAGCTTATTCTAATATCCAAAATAATCTAATGTAATTATTAAACATTTTAGAAAAGTAGAGCGAGAAGAGAAACCTTTTAGCTTAATTTGTCAACTGTTGACACTCTTTGAACTCTATAACATGGTACTTGTCAGGATAGAGGCTGATTGAAAAAAGGATGACATCCAAACTGGAAAGTTAAGCCTATTGAAGAACCCAGAATGCCATGGTCTCACTATTCCTATTAACTCTAGAAAAAGATATTTTAGGTTCATTTGAGGGCTAGACTGTTTAAAACAAATATCAAAGGCCCCATAACGAACCAAATGACTGTAGTGGGTGCAACCGTGGGTCTTGTGGGGAAACCACCAGGGATAGGAAAAGCTTGAAGGGTTATGACTCCTCCAGTTTAGTGTTGACATCTACAGATTTTAACATCAGTGATGGATTGGCAGAGCTAGTTAAAGTTATAAAAAGTGTGTGGTGTGCGTGACAAATTGGCAGTAAAGGTTGGGGATGTAGCTCATGCAAACTTAGTCACATTGTGGAGAGTCTCTGATTGAAGGATTGGAGCGTCCACTCCATGATTTTTTCTCACAGTTACATGGATGGTGGCATGCATTGCTAGATCCATTTGAGGTATTTGTAATTGTTGTATAAAAGTATTTTGCATAATTAAAGTCAAGATGATTAAGTTTATTTGAAAAAAATTAAAATATAAAATAAACTGGCAACTAACCTTATAGGGGCTGTTGCCTTTATAGTAGGAGGGTAAAGAGCTATAGAGGAGCTCGAAGCTTTAGCCTGGTTTTACACTCATGAGGTATATTCTAGTTATCTGGGCAATGATGAGTTGTGTTGATTAGAAAATCTTCAAAAGCGTTTGAGAACTTCAAAAAATTGACAGAAGGGTCAATGGACTGGTAAAAAATAATAAGTAAGTCCAGTTACATACAGATATGCTCAGTATGGTGGATTGGCACAATTAGTTTCACATAAAACCATTTTTACTAAGTGATTACTTGCAAAAACCTTGATGGATTGAGTGATCTGGTAGAGTTGATCCGTGCTCTGTTTTACTAGTTAAGACATAAGTTTATTTTTAAACTCATTTAGTTAAGTTTGGTATTTGAGGCGGATTTTGGCTTTTTTGATGTTATAGAATTGGTCTATGAGCGGGATGAGCCCTAAGGCACCGCTGGAGGAACCTGGACTGGACCACCACCCTGAAAACCCATTCTATCATTTCCAATAAATAAGAAAAAGAAGAAAAGGAGGGCAGAGAGGGAACACCCTTGAGGGCATGGCAGTAACCTATTGCTCATCTACCACATTAGCCAAGTCATTTAACTGAGATAGGGGAGCCATGGGAAGCCTGGAGTCCCTCTTACGCCTGAAGGGGTACTGATCGTGGTCCAGGCGGAGACTTTGGTCATTAGACTTACAATATTCCTTCTTTAAAAAAGACTAACCCATTTCTAGGGTCGTGGATCAGGACTTATTAATGTGTCTCTTGTAAGTTTGATGGTGAGAATGGCTGAGGCTTTCTGAGAAGGATAGATAGCCTCAGTTTTGGTATCACGGAAAGCTTTACTAGACTTAAAGATTAGTGCAATCCCTAGCAATCAAACAGCTGATTAGGTAGGGAATAACTTTTCCACGCAACTACTTACACTACTGAGCTACAAAATTTCCTGGAAGTCAAGATTGCTTCTACCTCAGCCTCCTATAAATTGACGACCACATTTAGCTCAGGTAAATTGGGTCTTGGACCCTTGAGGGAATATAGCTGTGAGGTGTGGAACACATAGTTGTGCCTCCAGTGCGCTGGGATATTTATATGTAATGCCCCATTGCCCAAGTCCTTTTTGATTCAATAAAAATTAGCAGTTGATGGCCTATTTTGAGGATGCCTCCAAGTTGAGTCTCTGTGTGTCTAGTATGACGAGAACTAGCTTTGATGTCATATCTTGGGTGAATTTTATAATCAGAAAACTTCTTGTGGTCCTCATTTTTTTCAATAGGTGCTCCTAACAAGATTCTGGTAACTTTTCTAAGGGCTACATGCTCTTCTGCTGTGGATACCACTGAGAACAGATGAGTACCGATATGGAATAAGGGGTTGTAGCTCAGGTTGTCATTAAAAGTAAAGAAACCAGTGGAGGAGTGGAGGCGTTGTTACAGGCAAACTGAGATAAGGGGAAGATATGTAGCCCAGGAACCTGAGAGGCAAAAGCATAAGAATACAGTTACTGATCCAAGACCTGGTTACAGCTCTCAGTTTGGCCTTCCTGCTGATGGTGGTATGCAGTGGATCTGCAGGGTTTAATACTGAGGATCTCAAGGAGAGCATTCCAGAACTAGGCTGGTAAATTGGGGACCAAATCGCTCACAATCTCTTCAAGGAGGTTAAACATCAAGAATAAATGGAAGATGAATAGCGCTGCAGTTTCATCTGCAGGTGTGGTCATGTGACAGAAGATGGACATTGATAAACTAGTGGTTTAAACACGACCACTATAAATCTATCTAAGCCTTTTTATATGGGCTCTAATTTTAAGTTTACTGAGACTGAAGTTCAGGGCATTCTGCCTATATAAATGGTGTAGGTGTCCTTTCACACCAATTCATTCAGACTTTGAATAGGCACACGTGACACAGTTTTCCACTCATGCAAGAATACCTTTGGAGGAACCAAGTCCATTATAGGACTTCTTGATGGGTTATGCGCATTTTTTTGGAACAGGGATGGCCTACTGCTGGTGGAACATGATGTTACTCAATGACTTGCGTGCGCATAGAGAGAGGAATCCCTTCTTATCCCTAATATAATATTACCCATCTTAAGAAGCATATAGGGGACGTTTTCAGTACTTAGTTCAAGTTCTGCATGAAGCTCTATATTCTCAGGGCATCACAGTTGGGTGGCCAAGACTTAATAGAGGATGGGTACATCTGGGGATAGGGCAGCAAAGGTTAAATTAAGGGGTTCCAGGAAGCGTATTTGGAAGGGTAACAGTTATCATCTACAAGAGGTCTTCCACACTGGGGTTCAAGGATGGGTTTTGGATCAGCATTTCAGATAAGACTTTTCAGAGGCCTTATAAGGACTCATACTTAGAGCAGAAGTTGCAGAGGTCACAGTAGGTGAAGGCTTGGTGTTGGGCTTATTTTTGGGGCTTATGGTAGCACACAGAGACTTGTTATCTGTTTAAGCAGAATCCTCAAGTTGCGCTCCCTTGGAGGAGCTTTTACTAGTGGGTGAACGACCAGATCACTGTCAACAAGTTTTTATCATAGATTGTCAGGATTTTCCCTACTAAGGGTGAAGCTTCGACTTGGTGTTAATTATTTAGTTGTAGTTAATATCAATTATCCCTCATTATTTTTTACAAGTATGGTATATCATTGAACCTATTTAAATAGGTCTGAATCTACTATTAATAAAAAACAGATGATTCCCATCAAGTACACTTAAATTATGAACTATAGATTCAGTTAACAATTCTAGTGATTCATTAAAAATTAGATGAGATTGACGCATGACTTGGATTATTCTTGAATACCATGATCTATCATATCTTTTATTCATTACCCTTTTTATTTATTAATTTATTTATTTCTTTCTTTCTTTCTTTTAGCCTTGATCTATGATACTTCCTAGACTACAAAAATTACTAAATTTTTAATGAAGTACCTTTCTTGTAGTACTAGTCAGCGCTCTGACCTCAGCTTGCTTAACTTTAAAGGTCAAATTGCTGCTCAGGGGATCTTCTACGCGCATATTAGTACCAGACAACCTTTGCTACCATCACAGCAGTTCTCAATAAACAAACTCTCCTCAAATGCTACCCCTTGGTATGTATATTGCTTAGCTAACTTGCTTGCGCTTTTGGCAAACTTCTTAACACACTTTAACATTCTTGACATACTTGACATATGCTGGCCTTCATGACTCATTGGGAACCTTTCTAACCTCTTCTTGGCGTTATCAGCACCAAGTTATCCTCAAAATAGTGTCTTCTTCAAACCAGGTTAATCCCAGACTGGATACTGGTAAATACTAACTTGATACAACACAAGTTAACGCAACAAGGATAAACTTAAGATTTTATATAAAGGTTTTTTATTGGTAAAAAAAGCGAAGTCTTATACAAAATTTGGAAATCAAGGTATAAATGAATATGATATTTTAAGGTAGGGGGAAATTATGGGTTTTGATTGAGGATTTTTCAGGATTATCTAGGATGACGGCTTCTTACTGCTGCTTTAGCTTGTTCTCTCATTTGTGCTAATTCTTGTATGCACAAGATCCTTCTAGCGGCAGTTAACCCCGGATCTGGTTACTCAAGGGCCTTCTTTCTAGGTCCCACTTCTATCTTTCTACTCGTTGTTGCTTCTGCTGAGATTGATTAATTACCAAATCTGGTAATATGAACCTTGACATTGGATTTAAGAAATGGCGCTCCTACATTGCACCTCACATCATGGCTTTGAGTCAATTGGGAAATTGGACAACTTACAAATTTAGTAATATTTGCATTTGACCATCTGATATTGTTGGCAACATACTTCAGTTCGCTCATCAGGCGTCATTGACATAATTTAAATTATTTTAGCCCCTGAAGGTATAAAGGGGGTTCAAATCTTATATGATTTTCTGCAGTGACTTCATCCTCATCTAACAAGTCTTTCAAATTGGTAAGGCAAAAAATATTTCGCATGACGTCAAATTTTAGCTGAAAACTATTTATCTCATTGGTGCCTATAAAAGGGCCTCTTTTTCCCTCATCTGAGATGGCCTGGTCGCCAGTAACACACCAGTTTGGTTGTTGTTCATAGTAATTCCACTGGTTGAGGAAAATTAGGAGCATCACTTGTGGGCTCATCTGTGACAGCACTACTTACTCTTTATAGTTTAATTAATACATCTATTTAAATTTCAGTGAGAAATCCCTGGCAGGAAAAAATTTTAAGTGAGCTTTAATGGACTGTACTATAGTTGTTTGCGGATTCAGTGAGAATTTGACATAGATATCCCACGCCTGCTCTATGAATGTAATTTTGTGGGAGAAATAGTTAACAGAGTGTTTAATTACGTTGTGCTCTTGCAACAGAAACGCTCCCACAGCAACTGATGAGGCATCACAGGCCACAATTAAGGGCTTAGATGTATCAATATGGCATAAAACTGTAGATTATAGAAAGTACTTCCTCAATGGCCTCAAAGTTTCGTTGGAACTCATTAGTCCACTTATAAGGGGTGTTCCTCCAGTTAGTGGATGGAGGGTGCTGGTAATTGAGCAAAGGCAGTTTATAACTTTTTGAAAAAGGTCACTAATGACAAGGAAGATCCTGAGTTGTTTCTGGGAAATGGAGTAGGCCACAGCTGGATAGCCTTAAGCTTACAGGAGGAACTACATGGCCATTCTTGAGAACTAAATTCCCTTTAAAAGTTACCTCCTCACTGAAGAATTTTCACTTGAAGGTATTCACAAAAAGCACAGCCTTGTGGAGGGAAGCCATTTTTGCTTCCAGGTCCTTCGCATTTTGTCAATGGTTAGGCGAATGGATCAGTATGTCATCAATATTAGCAGCGGCGCATGAGAACTGGAGATCACCAAGAGCATCATCAATGAGATGCTGAAAAGTTGTTGGTCATTTTTAACCTGAAAGGCACTACCCTGTGCTGAAAATACCTCACATGGTGTAGATGGCTGTGAGCCTCTACCTAAGGATCCTACCTCTCTTCCCCCTTTTTCCTCTTCCAACTTGCTAAAGATAGTAGAAGGGGTTTTCAGGGAGGCGGTCTAGTCCAGGGGCTCTGACAGTAATTTAAGTCTCATTTTAATCCAAGGTTATTTATCTCTGTTAAAAGGTAAGAAAATCCTCTCCAAGATCTCCCCTAGTACCCAATAGGTCAGATTAGACCGCTTTAAATATATAAGATCACGGATTGATCCCTAAACTTGTTTAATCCCCCAAGGTGAATTGAAATGATCAAAAAGTCAGAATGGAGCTCTGCGAACCTGGTCACGCCAATGCACTAATCTGAAAAACATGCAGAACTGGATCAACTACTTTAGTTATTCAACTAGTTGCTATTAAAATTTTATGATTTTATACAAAGTTACATCCTCCCATATTGCTCTTCATAATCCACCCAAATATGTGTGCAGTAGGCTAGTCCCAAAGCTGTGTTTTGAGTTTCTCCCCACTCTCCCCCCACTATAAATGCAACGACCCTCCATAGGGCATGTTTCCAGTTTATTCCTTATTAAAGCATTTTTTAAAATAGCCTTGTTTTCCAAAATCTCATTCCTGTAAAAGCTGTCTTTCATACTATACTATTATCTTTTAGTTAATCTGACAATGCATGCTGCCATCCGTGAGTTGACCCCATTGTTTATAGAGTGGACACTGATCCATTAATCCAACATCATTCCACGACATAGGGTGAGCTTACATGTATTTCTGTTTACAATTATGCTAAATTGTCATGCATGTCACGCAGGTCTGCACCCATTATAACCCCCAATCCGCCACCTATTTGTTGTGATTATACACTATATAATCCCCTATTATCTCATTCCAGCTAGCAGCAATACCTAACAGCCACAGATTTCAGAAGTTTTGTCACCCTCCCTGCCTCACCAGCCCTTGAGGTTTCCCCAGTAAAACCCACAGTTGTCCCCATTGCAGCCTTCTGGCTTGCTTAGGGGTCTTTTGTATGGTTTTGAAGCATTTAACCTAGCTTAATATTTAGATCATCTTGCTAAAACGTCTCCAGGTCATCTGAGCCACTGGTATTCTGGGCTTTCCAAAGGGCACTAGAACACCCAATTTTAAAGCCAGTCACCTTTCAATTAACTGCGACCATGAAAGACTGGCCATAACATCTAGGTGTGTTACTATCCATTGAAGAGCCCAGTATGCCAGGGGCTCATCTGATCTATTGACTCTGAAAAGGGGCGTTCTAGAGTTATGTGAAGAGTAAAATTGTTTAAACATATACATAAGGCCTCATAACCAACCAAATGGCTGTAAAGATGGTAACTACAGGTCTTGTGGGGAAACCCCAGGGAGGTAGAGGTAGAGAGGGTGACAAGTTGTTGGAATTTTTTGCCCATATTCCCAGCCTGCTAGATTACCTGGTATTGCTAGGGGAAAAATTCCCTAAAGCAAAGTGAATTGGAAATCGGTTGACCCAAATTTTGGAGGAACTACATTTGTGGGATTTCAGGATATTTGTCTGGTCATATCTGTTGAGGATTGATCCAGATGAATACTTAATATCTCATCGGGTGGAGCGGCTGACAAAATAAGGGCATCTGATAGTAATTAACTATCAGGTGTACCAATTGGAATCAATCAGGTCTTATCACTGACTGATTGGGAATGTTTAATGAGTTGCGAGGCGAGTGATGCCACCTGCAACTAGCAAATTGATTGGTTAGTGAAGTGACTTGCCATAATGGGTAAAAAGTCCCATTATCTAAGCAGGTCGCTAGCCAATTATGGTTGATTCGCTTGGATCAAGAGGAAAACGTTAGGAATATGCTTCCAACTCTTTCCGTTTAGGGTCTCAAGGATGTCCAACGTCGGAATCCTAGTCAGGATGGGGAAGACCATTGCTGCCAAGACGAGAAAGGGTGATACAATGGCAACAGCTGCCGTTTCATTGAAGAGGTGTCAACTGAGGGATAGACATCTGAATCCCCTATAAATTCCCTAGAATCCACTATAATATAAACAGACATACAGATGGATAAACTTTATCAAAAAACATTATTAGTTTTACTGTAGATTTGGTAATAGTTAGACTATCAGCATCTAGCGTGAAGATTCCATCTCAAGGATATTATTTCAGAAAGCAATAATTGGTAGACTCTCAGAGAAGAGTAGAGATCTGATGGGGATCAGAAGATGAAGTGAACCATGGCTAAGAGATTGCTGCTGACTGTGTGTTGGGCTGAAGGAGACTGTCATCAGAGGATCTTAACAAAGATTGAGTGGACAGGATTACAGGGAATGAATCCCTAAGAGTACGATATCCAGTTTTAATCAGAAATACTGGCTGAAGCGTTGGGCCTGAAGATAATTCTTACTCAACTACGGATAATAGTCATCAAAATAAAATTGGATTATATATATTCTTACAACGCGAGGTGCATGAGGAAACTGAACCCGTGCATTAGAAAGATTATTAGGGTTGACCTCCAATAATCAGCCCAACGGAGTAAATTTTTACAAATTGGTGCTCACTACAGGGGTAGTTGAGTAGAAGAATCTATCAGTAATGTCGTATAAAGAAGATGTTTCCAATTTTTGAGATAAGTTACTGAAGGAAGTAATGAAGGTGGAATGTGAAGAGGATCACCTTCAGTGGCATTCACCCAGCTCAGCAGTGGAGCTCTGAGTGAAGCAAAATGAAGATACTCAAGTTCAGGGAAAAGGACTTGCAGCCTAGATATGGAAAATCTAGTGCTGCAAGGAAACCAGTACCACCAGACATCTACTTGAGATGAAGGGTATCAGCAGGGCCAACTTGGGTTGGAATTGGGCCCGCTGTAAATAGTCTCAAAGAACAGCAGGACCAACTTAGGTTGAAAATGGATCCGCTTTAAATAGTCCTGAGGAGAGAGTGTTTAGATGAGGCATTGGACAAAATAAGAAGCAATCAATTAAGAGTATTGGATTGCCATAATAATGGAGATAAGAAGTCAAAACATGAAACGTTTGATACAAGATAGTGGAGAAAATCGTTTGATTCAAAAACACTCAACCAATTATCAGAAGTTGCTGGAGATGAGTTCATTAATTCCAGAGACATTGAATGAAGCTAATGATTCCAGAACGACCTGTGTAATTAAGGATATCCATGAAGGCTGAAAATCATTTTCAGGAGAAAAAACGAGCTGGACAATTGGACGAAACTGTTGGCTGATGAGATACAAAGATCTGAGAAGCATCAGTTTGTCATATAAGAGATGAAATTAGGGCCTGATGGACGAATTTCCAGTCAGGATTAAAGGCCTAATTCAGGAGAACTGCCTGAAGTCAGCAAGTATGGCCTATACATGAGAAGACAGCACTGCTGGTCGTATAGGGAGAAAGGTTATTATTAATTGGTAGTATTGAGCCTAAGAGAAAATAATTGCAATGTCCCCAGCGGACCTCTGAATCATTAAATGGTTATGTCCTGAGATTTTGGTCAAGTCCCAGAAGGGGACCACTGAACCAAATGGTTGGTTAAATCTTAAGAGAATAAGATTTTGAACCATGATAACTGGTAGGTTTAAGTACCCAGAACCCAGTTAAGATGAAGGGAAAGGAAGGACCTCTGAGCCTTTTTGTAGGTTGCAAGTCCCATTGCAAAAGAAAAATACAAAATATATATATAAAATATAAAATATCGATTTTATGGTCTATGAGTTTGGACCTAAGAAGCGACAAGAAATCCTGATGGCTGAATGGAGGAAATTCCACCCTTGATGAGATGAAATTATCAGCTGTGGTAGCCAAAAAGTATCAACTATTGGTTGATTAAGAGCAACTCGCTGATCTGTTAGAAGGCCAGCAAGAGGAGATGCTCAAATTATTGAAAAGTATCGGAGAAAATTTGCCCAAAAATGACCAGGAAATTGGGATACACATGAAGTGAATTGTAAGGTCAATAATGGGGAAATCTGCCGATCAGGCCAAATTGAGACAATTCTACAATTTAGGGTCTCTCAATGAAATGGGATTACCGGCTGGAGCAGCCAAAAGCATCAATTTATTAGTTGATTGAGAAGCAGCTCACAGATCTGTTGGAAGGGCAGAAGGAGGAGGTGCTCGAATTATTTGAGAGATATTGGGAAGTATTTGCTCAGGATGAACATGATTTGGGATGCGCGCAAGGCATAATTCACAAAGTTGACACCTGGAGAAAATTTACTGATAAGAATGAGACTGATCTGAAGATTGAAAGCTGCCAAAGCAGTAGTGGAAGATGAGATCAGCAAACTAGTAAAGCATGGGCTTCTAGTTCCATCGTCAAGTCCCTGGGCAAGCCCAATTCTGATCATAAAGAAAAAGATGGATTGAATTGGGTAGTTATTGACTATCAGAGGCTGAATAAAATTATGAAGAAGGATTTTTGTATCCCCTACCAAGGATCGATGATGTGCTGGACCAATTAGGAGAAGTGAAGTATTTCTCCACGATGGACCTAATCTTGGGATACTGGCAGATCGACTTGCCAGCAGAAGACCAAGAAAAATGTGCAATTATCACTGCACAGGGGTTATACCGGCTGACTAGGATGCCCCAGGGTCTTTGTAATGCACCTGCAATGTTCCAGAGGGCCATTGATGCCATATTAAGCGATCTGAAGTTATCATGCATCCTGGTATATATGGACAATATCAATGTGTTCAGTAGAACATTTACTGATCACCTTCAGCACTTGGAGGAAGTGTTTAAGAGACTGTCTGCAGCTAACATGAAGATCAAGCCATGGAAGTGCCACTTCTTCAATAAGGAGCTTATATACCTGGGATTTGTGATTAATGCAAATGGATTGCAGCCACAACCCCAGAAGATAACAACTATCGAACAGATGGCTGTGCCAAAGAGTGTCTGAGACATCCAAGTATTCCTTGGGATGGTCGGATACTATAGAAGATTTATTCAGGACTTCGCCTAAATAGCTGAGCCTTTACTTCTTTTATTAAAGGATCCAAAAAAAGGATTTGTATGGAATGAAGAGGCTCAGGACTCCTTTGATGAATTATGCCAGTACCCAATAAATTTGCCAATTCTGAAATCTGAATTTTTATTGGGAGTTTATAATTCAAACTGATGCTTCATTGACGGTGATTGGCGCTGTACTGAGCCAAGTAGATGAACTTGGGGATGAACATCCGGTGGCATATGTGAGCTGGACACTCTCTGCCACAGAGAGGAATTACATCGTAACTAAGCATGAATGCTTTTCAGTCATTTACGCCTGTAAAAAGTTTCAGGTGTGTGTCCAAGGAATGCACTTTAAGGTGGTGACGGACCACTCTTCATTGCATTGGCTGCATAATCTGCAGGAACCTGAAGGATGACTGGCCCAATGGGCACTCAAACTTCAGGCTTATGATTAAGAGATAGTCCACCGAGTGGGGGCTTCTCACCAGAATGTGGATGGCTTATTGCGGTTACCAATGGTCCAGTTGGTATATCTGCAGGTGGATGAGCTATTCCAGAGAATGGTTGAAGGAAGAATTGAGGATGAGCCTCGAGAAATCCAAGATGCGCTACAAAAAGCGATGGAAAACACCAAGATCATAGATGTACAAGTAATTAAGATGATAAATGGGAAATGGCTATTATTCCCAAAACCATCGGAGAGAGCAGCAATCATTCTAGCCGCTCATAAGGTTGTCGGGCATGGAGGCCTAAGAAAAATGACTGACCATATTTGCCAGTATTATTACTGGGAATCAATTAATTATGATGTCACAGACCATCTGGCTTGTTGCATGGAATGCCAACTGCACAAACCACACAAGAATACAACTGGATACTGACTGGTCCGGCCTGGATTTACATGGCACATGGTGTCTATTGATGTTATGGGACCATTGGCAATGAGTACAGGAGGAGTGAAATACATCATAGTAACCATTTATCATCTGATGAAATGGGTCAAAACAAAAGTTTAACCTGAGTTGACGCTACCAGTACTGTGAGATTCATCCTAAATCAAGTAGTATACTGGCATGGGTGTTCACAAGTTATACTGAGTGATAATGGGACCAACTTCATGTCCCATGTGATCCTGAGGCTAAACGAAATAATGGGGATCTGGGGAGTTGTGTCAGTACCATACCAGCTGGAGACAAATGGACTGGTAGAATGGGTCAATGGGACGCTGGCCGTGACACTGAGGAAGCTAGTTGCAGGGAGAACTTCCATGTGGGGAATGTACCTGAGTTCAGTGATGTTTTCCTACAACATCAGTCATCATACAGCGATGGGAAAGACGCCGTTTGAATTACTTTATGGGAGGAAGGCCTCGTTACTGCCAATATTATATTCAGTAGTAGAACCTACATCAGGGATGAGTACTGAACAATACCTGAACTGAACTGATGAGTATCCTGATTGATATGCAATCGCAAGCATTCATACTACCTTAAAGAAAAGGATACGAGTGAAATTGACAGATGATAAGAACTGACCGCCATTAGAAGAATATTGAATAGGAGAAAGAGTCGCCTCATTGTGATATGCATGGTTATGGACAAAGAAACAAGTTGGATGCATTATGGTCAGGTTCATTTGAAGTAATCGCCAAGACAGCGACTAATGCTTATTCCATCAAGAATCTCTTGGATGGAAGAGTAGTAAATTGAGTCCACACTAAGTATTTAAAGCGGTGGATCAAAGAAAAATAAATAAAAAAAGAGTTCCCAAAGGACCAATGAACCATTAAGTTGGTCATGTCCTAATGATTAGGTCAAGTCCAAAAAAAGGACCTCTGAACCAATCTAGATGGTTAAGTCCAAAAAAGGACCTCTGAACCATAGAAAACTGGCAGGTTTAAGTGCCCAGGATCCAGTTTGGGAAAAAAGATGGACTTCTGAACTGAAATAAGGTCAAGTCCCATGAAAGAGAATAAAATTGATAAAAGATATTGTAAAAAATATATAAAAAGCATAGATAAAAAAGCCAATATATTTTTATAAATTTTTTTTTCTATTATTGTCCTCAGTGCGGGGATGATTCCGCTTATGTCTCCTCTTGGGGGAGGGAGGATGGATCGCGGTAGGAAGGAATAGCCCATCAAAATTGATATGCAAGCGGACACTTGTAAAGTCCTACTTAAAACCACATATGTTGAGCTGACGCCAAGCCCTGAGAGAACGCGACTAGGGGAAGGGAAATAGAAATGTTAGAAGATGCCAATTGTGAAACCCTGGAGCATGGTGTAAAACAGTAATAAAGGAAGAGGCAATTGGTAAATAACCCTGAGTAATCCTGATAAGGCATCAGCGCTAGAAGATTTGTCTTGAGTGCCTGCTGATGGGCCTCATCAAGAACGCTGGACATGTGAGCCAGCTGTCAAGAGAGTGTCTGTAACTCTATTGTTCCCAGCAAGGTGATGTGGGACGTGAACCCACATTGCTAGGGAACTAGCCATTAAGAGAATGGGAAATGGGGCACCTAGAATGGTGCTTGAGCAGTAGGTAACCCAGGCGAGGGTGTAAAACACCACATATGAGAACAGGTAAGTAAGAAAACTCCCAACTTGAGTAGACACCAATGGGGAGTCCATATTCGAGGGTATCCTGGCGCGAGTAGTCTTGGGTGTATCAGTCTGGAGGGGACCTGAACGGCCCAAGAAAGCACCTGGGATGCATGTAAATGGTGATAATAGGTAGTGGCCCACATAGTTGGAGACCTCCCTGAAGAGGTTCACCACCATGTTCGCCCAAGGAACCATTGTAAAAAAACGTAAAATAATGGGGAAATTTATTAAAGAAAGTCGACCAACAAGGAACGTTGGTCACAAAACATATTTAAAGTGGGCTGGGGAAATTCAGGTTCTGAGGAAGTGCGCCCAAGCCTTGACGCTCCAATAAACAGACGCTTCCGTCTGTTTTAGTAAAATACACCAAAAGTGCCTTCACTCGAGTAATTGATTGAAGCAGTATCTTACCTGAGCTTAAAATTTCATAGCTGGAGCAGGACTCGAACCCTTGCTCTCCAACCAAGCATATCGAACCATCTTCAATTAAAATGTAAATCATTCATTTCAGTGCCTGGGCCGAGACAAGAGGCTGGGCGTTTTGCACCCCATTAGTATCAACCTGGGCATGCTTGGCTTGCACCCAGCGTTGATCTAAGGTGTGTTTCAGGTCAGGAAAAGCCTGAAGTTTCACCTTCTGAGCCTCCTGTTGCCCAGCCTTATCTCTGGCATCAGTTCCTACTATAATGTCATCCAACCATGACATTACCCTCTCCTCCTTCTTGGGCTCCACCCCCCTCCAGGGGCGTTTGCTAAGGAGAAGTTCTTATGTGCTAGCGGCAACTTCATAGCAGCAATGGCTGGCTTAGGCTGAGATCCTGCAGCCTCAGGGAAATGATTATGAAATGATTTGATCAGGTCTTGGACATGTACACATTCCCGTGATGGCACCCAACTGTTCTCTGCTGCTTCAAACCCTTTACAAGATACCAAGTACTTAAGGCGTCGCTTAACCCGGTGGGAGGCTACTATTTCCTCCACTTCCCATTCTGGTGCCCCATCCACAAGATAAGCCTCAGGGGTCACAGGAGGAGGGCCCTCAAACAGGGTCAACTTGCTTTCATGAAAGATGGAGAAGATCCAAAACGCGGAGGGAAGATCCAACTGGTATGAGGCATGTCCCACCTTTCTAACTAACGGTAAGGACCAAATCTCTTTGGACCCAGTTTTTTGCATGGCTGCTTGATAGGGATGTTGCGAGCATCAAGCATCATGAGATCCCCTTCCTTGTATGCTGGACCCACTCGGCACTTTCCATCGGCATTCTCCTTATAAACCAGCATAGCCGCCTCCAAACTTGTGGACACCCCTTGATGGACCTTGAGAGTCTTATCAAAGTCCAGCACCGCTTCCACTTTGGAACCACAGCTGGGCTCCATGTTAAAAGCAGGGTTAAAGCCATGGTTAGCAAAAAAGGTGAACAACCAATTGATGAATGCAAAGTGTTATTGTAACTAAACTGGGCCATGGGAAAGTGGGGAACCCAATCTGAATGGTCTGCGGTGGTGTAACAACGCAGAAATTGTTCCAAGCACTGGTTCACTTGCTCAGGCTGCCCATCTGATTGGGGTGATAAGCAGATGAACGGCAGGGGCGGATCTGAAGAGTTTTACACAACTCTTCACAAAAGATGGAGGTGAACTGGGGTCCCCAGTCACTAATGATAGCTTGAGGAACCCCATGAATCGCAAATACATGGGCAACGAAGAGCTTGGCCATTTTAGCGGTAGTTATATTTGTTCTGCAAGGAATAAAGTGGGCGAACTTTGTAAAGCGGTCCACCACCACCATGATTGCATCATACCCATCTGAAACGAGTAACTCCACAATGAATTCCACTGATAGGGAAGTTCAGGGCCATTCAGCCTTTTGGACTGGTACCAGCAACCCTGCTAAAGGTTGCCGATTGGGTTTCATTTGATTGCAGATCAGGCACTCTTTACAGTACCGCCCTACCTGAACAGGCAAGCCCTTCCAATTGTAATTGCGTCGTATCAACTCCAAGGTCTTTGCTTTTTCAGGATGACCAACGGTGATTCCGTCATGATGGTCCTAGATGATCTCCAGGCGCAGTGGTCCAGCAGGAACCCATAGGCGCCCCTGAAACCACACCATCTCATCCTTCATGTGATGACCCCTGGATAAGTCCTCCTGATTCAGGGCGCTCTTAGCGAGAACAACAGAATATTCAGCTGATAATGGCTGAGAAAGAACTACCTTCCTAAACATGCTATATTCTGCTGCATTTTCCAAAGGCATGAGCGCTAGCGTCTGTACCGTGGACTTAGGAAGTTGAGGCAGAATCATACTCGGTGGAATCATCAACTGGGTGTTGTGAATCTCTACCTCCTTTGGATTGGGAGCCAAAGCAGGGTTGCGGCTCAAAGCATCCTCCAAACTATTCTCCTTGCCCTTGGTGAACTCATAGGAAGATGTAAATAGGACAAGGGTCTCATGCTAACGGGTCTGACGTGGTTTAGAACATGTGGAGCCCGATAGTACAACAGGGCTCAGTGGTCTGTGCGTACCCAGAATGGTTGGGAAGAGCCAGGTAAGTGGTGACGCCAGTAAATCAGCTCCTCCACCACTGCTAATAAATCCTTGTCATATACGGCGTAATTTAACTCATGCAGAGATATTTTCCTAGAAAAATATCCCACGGGATTCTTGGACCCATCTTCACCCACCTGTAACAGGGCAGCCGCAATGGCGAAGTTGGAAGCATCTGAGGCACAATGAACTCCTTTGCAGGGTCAACATGGCGAAGGATGGATGTGGATAACAAGGTGAACTTCACCGCTTGAAAAGCATCCTCCAAAATGGGGGACCACTGAAGCACCTTGGCACCGCTGGTCTTATATAAAAGGGGGTTGCCACCTTGGAGAGACTGGGTGTGAACTTCTTGAGGAACGTACACGTCCCCAAAAAGCTCCTCAAATCCTTGACAGAGGTGTGGGTAGGCCACTCACTAATAGCCTTCTCCTTGTCTGGAGTTATCATATGGCCCTGGTCAAAAACGACGTTGCCCAGAAAAGTAACCTGGGACACGAAAAATTCGCATTTACTAATCTTGAGGGTAAGGCAAGCGGCCCTCAATCTCTCCACTACTTGTCGGAGGTGTACTGCATGTGACTCATGATTGGGGGAAAACACCAGAATGTCATCCATGTAGGCAACTGCACATACCCCCAACAAGTCTCCCAGAGCAGCATCAATGCGGCGTTGAAAGATGGCAGGGGCATTCTTAAGCCCAAAGGGCATAACCTGGAACTGATAATTCCTTTTCTGGTGCGGAATGCAGTTAACCATTCCTGGCCCTTCTTTATCTGGATTTGATTGAACGCATTGAGGCAGTCCATCTTGTAGAAGACCTTCGCCTTCTCCACATAGCGTGCAATCTGTAATCCAAAGGGATGGGGTGGAGGTCAGGTACAGTCACATTGTTTAATTTTCCATAATTGACACACGGATGTAAAGTTCCATCAGCCTTCTCCACAAAGAGAAGTGGGAAGCAAACAGGGGAGGTACGCTGAAAAATGGCACCTTTGGCCAACTGCTCCTTAACCCATACATCTAAAACCTCTTCCTCTCAGACAGTCAATGAGTATATGGGGGAAGAAATACGCACCAGATCCACAGTAAGTTTAAATTCACAATAAAACTCGAAATGTTCTGGTAGTGTACTAGCTGAAGCTGCATCAAAAGAAGATGCCAACTCCTCCAAACAAGAAGGTAAGGAAAGTCCCACAGTGGGCTTCAGCAAAGGGGCAAGATAAGGAGTGGGAACATTGGTCCAGTGGGGTAATTTGCCTTGGACATTATCTTCAGACAAAGGAACAATCAACTGGTGACCGTTTGTCAAAGACAAGGATAAAGTGTTTTCTTTCAAATTAGTTTTGACGTCAAACTTCCGCCACCAATCAGCACCCAAAATGATGGGAAACAAGAGGTTTCTGATAGCTTGAAACTGATCAGACAATAGATAAGAACCTACCTGAAAATTGACTGACTCTCTGACGTTCAGTGTGAGGATACCTTGAATAGCCCCACCTCTAACTATACCACTGGGTGAGTAACTCAACTCAAGGTAGTCAGCGAGTTTTTGGTCAATAAAATTATTTGAGGCACCAGTATCCACCAAAATAGTTGTGCTGAACTTTCCATAAGAAGAAGTAAGAGTAGCAGTCAGCAAGAAGTATCCAGAATGGGATTTATACACATCAGAAAACGCCATCACTTCACCCAAAAATTCTTTCTCTGGTCTCAACAAGCCATCAGGGTATGTTTTGAAATCATAGAAGGGGAGGGATAGTGGGCCACTATTAGTGCTGAGGCCACATATCCCACCACACCTTCTGCAGGTGCATATACATCTTTATATTTATAACGTAGTTCTTTTTCCACTTCCTGAGAACCCCTAATCATGGTAGGGGTCAAACGAGGGTTCTCAGGAGTGATCTGATATACAGAAATAGAATCCTCATCCAGACCATATGAAAATATAAATGGCTCGTTTTGTGATATTTTGCTTTCATTATAATTTGCTTTTTTTGGTTCTAATATACCCACATAATTCAAAGGGTTCAGTGTGCATTACTATCCAGGGCCATCACCCCCAAGCCCTGAATTGATGCCTCAGAATGCACCTCAGAAACGTGTTGGGGAGCAAAAATGATAACGGAAAGCCTTTTTTTGTTAAATTAAGGTTTAAACCTCCAATGTTCCCGATTTCCGCTGAGATGGGAGGAAATCAGTGGGAAGCATCTCACGATTCAAGAAAAGATCACTCGTTGAGGACGCGATATTTATAGGGATGACCATTAGTGACATCATCACAGCGGAATCGTCTGAAACCTTTACTTCCTTCTCAGGGCTAGACCCCTGTACAGTTCCAAATTTAGAAGGAGTTGAAGGATTAGAAGGATAAAATTCCCTCATTTTAAGAAGTGCGCGCAACTTTTTGGTTCCCGTATTTATATGCTTTGATCTGATGATGGCCAAATTACCTAGCCCCTTCTGGGTTGGGGTGGGGAAAATATCCAAAAGAGTTTTGACAAGATGATACAAAAAGTCCGAGACCACCAAGTGCAAGCAGGAAGGGTGGACACTTCCCAATTGGTAGTTGCAAAAATAACGCTGAGACGTATTAATACAAAACCTAATGAGAAAACTGTGGTGAGCACCATCATGGCAGTGTTAAATGGCCAACACACCCAATTTACTTTTATTGAAAGTCCCACACGGATATTCTGTATGCTCATATAATAAAATGGTTGGTCAACTAATGTCAAGAGAGTGTCTGTAACTCTCTTGTTCCCAGCAAGGTGATGTGGGATGTGAACCCAAATTGCTAGTGAACTAGCCATTAAGAGAATGGGAAATGGGGCACCTAGAATGGTGCTTGAGCAGTAGGTAACCCAGGCGAGGGTGTAAAACACCACATATGAGAACAGGTAAGTAAGAAAACTCCCAACTTGAGTAGACACCAATGGGGAGTCCATATTCGAGGGTATCCTGGCGCGAGTAGTCTTGGGTGTATCAGTCTGGAGGGAACCTGAACGGCCCAAGAAAGCACCTGGGATGCATGTAAATGGTGATAATAGGTAGTGGCCCACATAGTTGGAGACCTCCCTGAAGAGGTTCACCACCATGTTCGCCCAAGGAACCATTGTAAAAAAACGTAAAATAACGGGGAAATTTATTAAAGAAAGTCAAACAACAAGGAATGTTGGTCGCAAAAACATATTTAAAGTGGGCCAGGGAAATTCAGGTTCTGAGGAAGTTCACCCAAGCCTTGACGCTCCAATAAACAGATGCTTCCATCCATTTTAGTAAAATACACCAAAAGTGCCTTCACTTGAGTAATTAATTGAAGCAGTATTTTACCTGAGCTTATAATTTCATAGCTGGAGCAGGACTCAAACCCTTGCTCTCCAACCAAGTGAATCGAACCATCTTCATTTAAAATGTAAATCATTCTTTTCAGTGCCTGGGCTGAGACAAGAGGCTGGGCGTTTTGCACCCCATTAGTATCAACCTGGGCATGCTTGGCTTGCACCCAACGTTGATCTAAGGTGTGTTTCAGGTCAGGAAGATCCTGAAGTTTCACCTTCTGGGCCTCCTGTTGCCCAGCCTTATCTCTGGCATCAGTTCCTACTATAATGTCATCCAACCATGACACCAGCAGCGAAGAAGGAATACTCAAGGGAGGTTGTCAAATCATACCCCCAATTAGCGCCATCAATGGAAGATAGCGATGGGAAGCTCCAGAGAAGAGGTAGTCACGTAAAGAATGGATTGCATCCTGTAAATGATGACTACATGCTTTGCGGAAGCTGAAGCTGAATGACCAAAAAAGTCAGGCTAGGCTGGAAGCTTCATTGACCAACTTTGAAGAACTTGGCTGGCAAAGCGGAGAGCATAAGTGGCAGTATCCCGATCCAGAAGGTTGTCCAGATCTGAGGGATTCAGCACTAATGACAACGCCTCGGTGACTTGCGCTCAAAGTTCAGCATAGGGGAGCTTGGAATGAATGCTGTTTCCTATTGAAAGCTCAGAAACCAGCACCGCAAGTTAATAAAATTGTCTGAGTTGGAAGAGGAACTCAGGAGAAAATCTGACCTGGCCAGGAACAAACGATCTAAAGCAGTTGGCATAACCTCCAGAGCATCAACAATGATGTTTGGAGCCTCAGTGAAAGGAGCCAAATCCAGAAGGGTTTTGAAGTCCAACTTGGGGATTGACTGCATGGGAAGAGTCAGCTGAAAGTTATTTGAAATGATGGCATGCCTGGTTTTGGTGGGATTGGATACCGTTTCTGGTAACTTGATGGAAGGACTAGGCCCTTGCACCAGGCTAGGCGTATGAGTCCTGAAAGGACCATAGAAGAGGGTCCTCAGAGCATCCTGACTCATCCGCTGGAAGAGGAGGAGGTCTGAATCTGACAGGCTGTTCAGAAGTTGCTGATAACGAAATTCTGAGTTCAACATATGAGCAGGACTAGAGGGGGTGTCAGACTGATATAGAAGTTGACATTATGCACCCTGCACTCCATTAAGCTCCAATTTTGGGGAATTAGTTTCATAAGATTAATGAAATAAGCTTTCTGAGGGAAGAATGACTTACAGCCAAGAGGTTATGAGCAAAATAATGAAGGTGAACATAATTAAGTATTCTTAATCATGTCATTAAACAAACATTGATGGCAAGAGTCTCCTGTCTAGGATGAGGAGAGAATCAGGAATTTGAGGACGCTGGACCAAGAAGCATGAATATGACAGCAGGTCATATACCCTGACGGGGGGAAAACTGGATCCTGGGAAAAAGATCGTCATGAGTAAATCAATCAGCCCGGCATGACAAGAGGTTGTGGGGTCCGCACTCTGAGTAGGCAGTAGCGAGGAGGAAGAGGAGGAATGCCATATGCCAAAGGTCATCCTGAGCAGCGTTGAGTATTGATGAGTGTACTCCACTTGAAACAATGAAGTATTTGACCAGGTGTCTGAAGCGGTGTTTCCATGCCCAGTCCTATTCTCGCTGAAAATCTAGGCAAGAGGGGGGATGTGTCAGGATTTTTGCCCATATTCCCAGCCTGCTAGATTACCTGGTATTGCTAGGGGAAAATTCCCTAATGCAAGGTAAATTGGAAATTGGTGGACCCTTATTTTGGAGTAACTACGTTTGGGGGATTTTAGGACATTTGTCTGGTCATATCTGTTGGGGATTGATCCAGATGAATACCTAATATCTCATTGGGTGGAGCGGCTGACGAAATAAGGGCATCTGATAGTAATTAACTATCAGGTGTACCAATTGGGATCAGTCAGGTCTTATCACTGACTGATTGGGAATGTTTAATGAGTTGCGAGGCGAGTGATACCACCTGCAACTAGCAAATTGATTGGTTAGTGAAGTGACTTGCCATAATGGGTAAAAAATCCCATTATCTAAGCAAGTCACTAGCCAATTATGGTTGATTCGCTTGGATCAAGAGTAAAACGTTAGGAATATGTTTCCAACTCCTTCAGTTTGAGGTCTTGAGGATGTCCAATGTCAGAATCCTAGTTAGTCAGGGAAGACCATTGCTGCCAAGACGAGGAAGGGTGATTCAATGGCAACAGCTGCATTTTATCAAAGTGGTGTCAACTGAGGGTTAGACAGCCGAATCCCCTATAAATTTCCTAGAATTCACTATAATAAAAAACAGACATACAGATGGATAAATTTTAATAGAAAACATTATTAGTTTTACTGTAGATTTGGTAATAGTTAGACTATCAGCATATAGCGTGAAGATTCCATCTCAAGGATATTATTGCAGAAGGCAATAATTGGTAGACTCTCAAAGAAGAGTAGAGATCCAAGCGGGGATTTAGAGATGAAGGGAACCATGGCTAAGGGATTGCTGCCAACTGTGTGTTGGGCTGAAGGAGACTGTCATCAGAGGATCTTAATGAAGATTGAGTGGACAGGATTACAGGGAATGAATCCCTAAGAGTATGATATCCAGTATTAATTGGAAATACTGGCCGAAGCATTGGGCCTGAAGATAATTATAACTCAACTACGGATAATAGTCATCATAATATTATTAGATTATATATATATTCTTACAACATGAGGTGCTCAAGGAAACTGAACCTGTGCAGTAGAAAGATTACTAGGGTTGACCTCCAATAATCAACCCAACGGAGTAAATTTTTACACAAGTCTTATGGGTTATGCAGTTGATGTTGGACAGATTGTGTCAAAGTGACTATTATTTGAAGGTAAAATTAAAGTTGTGGACATGTGTGGTGTGCATGACAGATTGGCAGTAAAGGTCAGTGGGTTAAACACTTGCAAACTTGGCCACATTGTGGTAAGCTACTAGATTGATGGATTGGAGCACCCAATCCATGATTTTTGGCCCAATATTATGGGTGGTGGTGTACTTTGCTGGATCTAATTGATGGATTTATTGATATGTTGTAGAAGACGGATCCCTTATAAAGTAAAATAAAGGGTATAAAGTTTAATCTGAAAAGGCGTCATAAATACAAGATAAACTGGCAACTAACCCTAAGTAAGATTGTTGTATTTGTAGTGGGAGGGAAAATAATTGGGGAGGAGCATAAAGCACTGCCTGGGCCTGGGGCCTATGAGGTATAATGATTGGTAGGGTATGTAAAGCTTTGTTGATTGGTGAAAGAATTTAAAAGTTTTGGAGAACTTCATACAAATTTTGACAGCAAGATCAACGCTTAGAAAGTGTTTAAATTATTAGGTCCAGTTTTGCATGGATTTATTCTGACTGGTGGATCAGTGCAACCAGTTCTGTGTAGATGTGTTTTCCCTTGTGATCAATTGCAATAACCTTGGAAGTGGATTTAGTGATCTAAGGGGCTTATCCATGCTTTGTTTTGCTAGTTGAGGCCCAACTGATTAGTTAGACTCACTTAATTAGGTTTGGTTTTGGTAGATTTTGGCTTTTTCTGGGATGTTAAGATTATCTGAGATGGGGGTGGGATGAGCCCTAGAGCACCACCAGAGACCCTGGACTGGACCATCTCCCTGCGAACCCCTTCTCTTATTTTTAATAAAGAAGAAGAAAAGGAGAGTAGATAAGGAAAATCCTGAGGGGACGTACCTTAACCCAATATGCATCTATCACATGAGCCAAGTCACTTAAACGTGATAGAGGAGCTGTGTGAGGCCTGAGGTCCCTCTTACACCTGAAGGGGTACTGATCATGGTCCAAGTGAAGGATCTGGACATCAGGATTTACAGTCCTTTACTATTATTACAAGATCAAACCTAAAGTCATAAGCTGAGGACTGCTTGGGATGGACCAAGTGGGGTGACCTACCAATGTGGGAAATATAGAATCTAAAAATTCCCTTACTACTGGATTCACTATTAACCAGGTAAATGCCCAATTTTTTCTAGTTTACCTTCATAGTTTATCAAAGTGGATTATGTTGCATAATTTATGTTCCAGATGGAAGAGTCATCATAGAGAGGGAATTTAGCCAGTGCTGATATTGTTAAAAATGCCTATAGTTTAAACAGTAAGCATTCTTTTTAGGCAATACAAGGTGCATTTTGACTGCTTCTATTTATAGTTCTAATGTCCATTGCTTTTTGAAGTTAATTCTGGTCTCATTTTTAGTTTTATTACAAGTATATCAAAGTGTGATAAAAGTTAATGTGAACCTTATCTTAAAATCGTTATTAAAAGTTTTTGTAAATGTTATTTCTTAAGTTATAATCATCTAAATAAAGGCTTTGGCCTCATTTTTGTAGATTTTGCGAGAACTGGTCTATCACAATTGTCTTTAATATGTGTGGTTACTGGCCATCAACAGCATCCTATATCATCAAGCGGTGAACCCTATAGTTAAGAGCATATATAAATCTATGTTTCTAAACTAAAAGCAATCCTACTATAAAACTTTTAGAATATATTTTTAATTAAATCGATCATATAACTATTAAGGGGCATTTACAAATTTTTATAAAAATGTCATTGTAGTTATATTCCATATAGCAAGCCATATTTAGCTTACATTAACCTTTATAGTTATCAATACTACAGTAATAACATCTGAGTATTTCTAAAGACTATTTAACCCAAAGAAAATGGCAGTTGGTGCTAATTTTATGCATGCCAGTTTATGATAAAGATACCTTACAAGTTCTATGATAATGAATTATATAGCAAAATTATCAATTTTTTAATCATTTAGTTTAAAAAATCCCCATAGTGCATCATATCAACTAATTTTACTTTTTAAAGATATAAACCGTATACCTTGATCATACCTTTCATTGCAATTGACTACAGCTCAGAAGGCTTCAATGTTTTACTGAGCAATAGTAAATTTATAGCTAGGTTTAAAGTGTAATTATTTAGATAAGGAGCTCACACATCTACAACTTCAGCGATTGGACTATAGTACTACGTCAATTAAGTTACCACATTACAATTATGGTTAAGTGGTTATAGAGTACATATTTTATAGCAGCTGTTCAATACAATCTTATCTCCATCTATCAATCTTTCATATCACAAGTATCCTTGTAAAACCAAATTCTTAATCCATACTCTACGCATCTATATAATTTAATTTTCTTTTAGCAAAACCTGTTGTAAAGATTTATTGTTTTGGGTTATTATTGGCAAACAACCCCAATAAACTTATTACTGCACAGGTTCGGTTCTTGTGCACTTTGTCTGCATTGTATAGTATTTGATATTATTGATTGATAATAGTATGACGACTATTATCCATAACTGAGTTCAATTCTTATATCTCAGCCCAATGATCTACCAGTATTCATGCTTGAAATACTTAAGATGTCTTGATCTAGGGATTCGTTCTCTCATTCTGTCCAACCTGATCTTCTCTGAGATTCACTGGTGACAGTCTCTTTGGTCCAACACACAGTCAGCAGCAATCCCCAATTTTTTCTCCTTCTTCTCTAGATCCACGCTCAGATCTTTACTCTTTTCCCAAAAAAGAATCTCCCAATTATTGCACACAGCAATAATATCCTTAAGAGAAATAGAAAATTGAAAGCCTATAATAGTTTACTCTTAAACTATTCCAGATGAAAACTATAGAACTATATATCTGTAATATGTTCTAACTGTTTATTTTTCTTTATTAAGAGTGAATTTTAGGGAATTTATAGTGGGGATTCAGTTGTCTAACCCTCAGTTGACACCTCTTCAATGAAATGGCAGCCGATGCCATTTAATCACTCATCCTCATCTCAGAAGTGATGGTCTTCCCCATCCTGGCTAGGATTTGTCATTGGACATCCTTAAGACCTAAACGTAAAAAGTCAGAAAACGTGCCCCTACTATTCCTCTAGGTCCAAGTGAACCAACTACATTTGGCAAGCGACCTGCTTAGGTAATGGGACTTATTACCCATTAAGGCAGGTCACACACCAACCAATCAATTTGCTAGTTGCAGGTGGCATCACTCGCCTCACAACTTTTTACTCATTCCCAATCAGTAAGTGATGAAACCTGACTGATCCCAATCAGTACACCTGATAGTTAATCACTACCAGATGCCCCTATTTCGTCGGCAATTCCACCCAACAAGATCTTAAATAATCATCTGGATTGATCCTCAATGGTTACAACCAGGCGAAAATCTAAAAAATACCTCAAACATAGTTACTCCAAGTTTAGGGTCCACCAATTTCTAATTTACCTTGCATTAGGGAATTTTCCCTAGCGATACCAGGTAATCTAGCAGGCTGGGAATATGGGCAAAAATTCAACACATCTCCCCTCTTGCCTATATTTCCAGAGAGAATAGGACTGAGGCATGAGAACACTGCTTCAGACACTCAGTTGAATACTTCATTGGCTCAAGCGGAGTATGATTGTCAATACTCAACGCTGCTCAGGATGACCTTTGGCATGCGGCGCTCTTCCTCTTCCTCCTTGCTACCACCTACTCAGAGTGCAGTCCCCACGATCTACTGTCATTCCAGGATGATCAATTTACTCATGACGATATTAGTCCTGGGGTCCAGTTTTCCCCCCATCAGGGCATATGACCCGCTGTCATATTCAGGATTCTTGGTCCAGCGTCCTCAATTTCCTGAATTCACCTCATCCTAGACAGGAGACTCTTGCCATCGTTGTTTGTTTCATGACCCAATTAAGAATACTTATCTATGTTCACCCTTGTTATTTTTCTCTCACAACCACTTGGCTCAAGTCATTCTTAATTCTTCTCTTGGAGAGCTTATTTTATTAATTTTGAGATTAATTTCTCCGAAATTGGAGCTTAATGGATTATAGAGTGCATAATGTTGACTTCCATATAAGTCTGACATCCCCCCTCTTGTCCAGCTCATATGTCAAATTCTGAGTTGTGGTACCAGAAGCTTCTAAACAGTTTGTCTAATCAAGATCTTCAGCTCTTCCAGCAGATGAGTCAGGAT